>JAOBAT010055546.1:0-51119 GCA_026413305.1 Hydrozoanthus tunicans
CTTACTCTTACTCTTACTCTTACTCTTACTCTTACTCTTACTCTTACTCTTACTCTTACTCTTACTCTTACTCTTACATTGGAGTTTTTTTTACAGTACAAATAACCTACCATAAGATTCCGTACTGCGTCTCGAACTTGGACCCCTTGCATTGATAGTCCACAATCGCTTCCACTAAGCCACCGGGTTTTTCGGATGGTGAATAAGTTTTTTGTTTGTTTATAAATTGAATGTAATTTTGGGTGGAGAAGGGCCTGGGGATAGGGTGAAAACGAGACTTGATTTTACGCGGGAAATTATTTTGAAATCAACCATTGAACAGCAGCAAGATTCGCTTGATGTTTCAAATTGCTCGTTTTTATAACCTTTACTTTTGTTCTCTTCTAGATTGATAACTAATCGATCTTCTCTGTTTCCTGTATAGGTGGCTGATAAAGAACCTCATTTATGAATGACCATTTAGCGAGCTTTCTCGACGATTATTGAGCACTATATAGAGAAGCATTTAAACACCAAACTGGGTAAAGTTTAAGTATATGCTTTAATATTGTTTTTTTGGTATTGACCTTGCAATACACAATTTTACTTGATACACGGCAGAGCCGAGTGTCTCACATTAGGCTCATATTCCGTTAAGTTTGTAAATAACCACAATAAATGTCTTTGTAACTTGCTGTTTATTTATCGATATCTAACCTAAGTTTTGTCATTTCAGGTCTTCTGTTTATTTAAGTGTTTTCAATTTTTCTGTCTGGTGAAGTTTGAAAAATTGCAAGTCCACTGTACTAGTATCAAACTGTCTAATTATTGTAAACATATTAGTATTAAACTATTAATATCGTAACTATAGTGTATGGAGTATTCCTTTTATTATGTTTTCTAATACTAGTAATATATTTTCAGGACTGTAAATTGTTTAGATTGTATTGTTTTATCAATTGCTATTAATACTACATTTAATTATTATATTATTTACTATTACTATTGTTACTATTGTATAATTACTAAAGTGATATTATTATTATTACTTATAATTAGTAGTATTATAATGTATTGTATCTAATGGCAGAATTAATGGTATCACACTATACATATGATACTTTTGCCATTACTATTATTTCTGCTTTTATCATTATTATTGATATTATTGTTAGTAGTAGAAGTAGTAGAAGTAGTAGTAGTAGTAGTTGCACTAGTAATAATAGTAGTACAGTAGTGTTAAACTGTATAATAATATCCATGCTATTACTATTAGCTCTAATTTTTAATCTATATTGTCGTTATTATAGTAGTAGTTGCACTTGTAATGATAGTGGTATCAAACTTTTAGAAATATCATTTTAGTCTATTTACTAGTATTTTTCTTTTCATGTACATTATAGCTATTAATATTAGCAGTTGTAGTAGCAATATATGATAGTAATAGCAGACTGTATTGTTACTGTCATTACTAGTATTTGCTTTATTTTTTATTATAAAGTAGCAGTTGGTTGTAGATGCACTGTATTGTTTGTCGATCATTATTCCTCATCCATTGATAGTCCATTAATTCAGTTACTTTAGTAACCCCCTGTCTTAAGGTCATCCTAGTCACACACATTACTTTAAAAAGCTGTTCCAGATCTCAACTAGATCAAAAGTTTATAATCATATACTACTTGTTATTCCAGTCTGCATGCTGGTTGGATGAACTGCTGCAAGTCCTGATTGACTGGTAGTTCGGGGGACACAGCTGCACTTAAAGACTTTAATTGGAAAAACATTCAAGTGTAGTTAGAGCAGTTGAAATAATTTGGCTGACACTAAATGTAAAATTTCATTCTTGTTGTTTCTAGGATGTTGGAATTGTTTTTTTTTTCAGATTAAAACCTCATTAAATGTTTGAGCCAAATGCTCTGGAGTCATTAATATGCACAAACTACTTGTTTCCTCTAGATTATTAACTACCAATGTTCTCTTGTTGTGTCAGTCTTTCTTTTTATCAGCTGTAATTCTTAACGAGTTAAACACATTTATTTTCAACTGTTTACAGAGTCATAGCAGTGTGGGTATGGCTGACTCTTGCACTATGCATTAAGAGACAACTTTTTTGAAATATAGCGTACAATTTTTTTATTGGATTTTCCACACTGATACCAATATATACTCTTACTGAACTTTTTGAGATTTTTCCACTCTACACTTTATTTTACACTGCACTATCATTACATTTGTAGGACTTTTCCATCCCTTACTATTGATCCGCTCTGTTCAGAACCCCAGAGTATGTCCTAAAATGAGTTTATAAACATGAGGAAGGGTATAAGGTAGTCTGAAGATGAACAGAAAATGACAAGGGTGAGAATCCATCTGGCATAGGAGGGGCTTAAATCTGAGAGGTCTAAATCTGAAGTTGTGTAAATTTGGCGAATGAGGATGTGTTTGTTTAGGGCTATTCTGGAATAGGAATACATGAAATAGAAAAATTCGTGTGGCTGTTTTTCCTGCAAAGTTACGAATAAAACATTTGCCAACTAAAATTCTTTTTAATTTAAAATTTGAAATGGGTTTTTCATCACTCTGACAATTTGGAAGAAATTTCAAAATTATATACATGAACGGCTATTGATCTTCAGACCAAAATATCGGCAATAAACCTCGCTTTACGGGCAACCAAGATTTTCGAAATCACTGTCTGGGTTAGAAGTAATGGCGAGGCTTGGGGTAGGACTATATCTTTTAATTCCCGAAATAAAAATGTGGAGTTTGACTACCAAAAACTGCATGAAAATGGAAAGTTTGACTGCCATTGCTGCATAATTAAGTATGGGTGAATAAGAAAAGTTTTCCATTGAAATTGTGAAATTTAAGTTTACAGCTAACAGGAGAGGAAATTTTGAAGAGGAGGCGTATGAATATGGTTTTGGGAATTGGAAGAGGGAGGTTTTCCAGGAGTTATAATTGTATATACTTTTACGTTTGTTTAGTGTCAGCTGAGTTTGGGTGGCTATAATTTTTCAAATGTTTTTACTTGAGCATTATTTTTAAACTCGAAATTATATTAGATAGTCTTCTTTTATATATTGTAGATGAAGAGCCATTTTTACTAATGGAATAACAAAAACAATAAAGCTAATTATTATTATTATTATTATTATTATCATTATTATTATTATTGTTAGTATTATTATTATTGTTATTATTATTATTATTATTATTAACACATATAGTAAGGGTTTGACAAGAATATAGAAACATAAAGAATATATAAGTAGCACCATCAGCTTTAAGAGAGCACCATTATACTGTAGGAATTGGAGTTGAGAATGAAGAGACTGGCCCCCTCAACCCATCTCATCGGGGAAAACAGGCTGAGAGAGTCACTTAAAAAATTGCATGTCTCAAAGCCTGAAAGCCAACGACTACTGTTTTAAAAATACTCGCCCGCCAAAACAAAAATCGAAACAAACTATGCCAAAATTAAACCGAAGATAATTAGCCGAGCGATGCCGATGGTGTAAGGAAGCAAGGGGGATGGGGTAAAAAAACGTGAAAGAAAAAACCACTGAACCTGCCAAAGCGCCGCTACACGCAAAATTGAGAAAGAAATGGCCAACTGTTTCGTGCAAGGGGATCGGAAAATTAATACAATAAAACAAAAAGACGGGCGGGTTTTTTAGGAAGATGAAGAAATTATTAGTGGAAGTCAAGTTAGGTACCGAACTAAATCTTAAATTTGTTAAGCTTATGTATTTATCTGACGTCTTTCTACTTTTTATATAAAGAGTTGAGAAAAGGACAAGAAGTTAAAAAGAATCTCTCAGACATTTATAACAAAAGAACTGTTAAAACACATTTTTTACCAATTTTAGTCGGTCGAGTGTGCACAGGCTTCATTTCAATGGCTTCTTTGAGTAGTCTGTGCAGCCAATTTCCATCAAGCAGCTGTGATACTGTCCCAATCCAGATCCAGGGCATACGAAGTTCCCTTGTTATTGATAGCGTAAAACTCAATGGCATGTTCTTGGGATGTAAACGTCCAAATGAATTTGTTTGCTCCCAAATCCGAACACACGAGGTCATTTCAAGGTTGTTTCAAAACTATTCAAAAGTTATTTTTTCCGGTCTCTACTTGAAAGCTTGTTAGAAAAACTGCCTAAGCTGTTGCAAATGATATTGTTTTGTAGAAAACTTATTAATGCTTCTTAAAAAAAAATTGGAAAACGTACCCAGTTTTCTTAATTTACTTTTAAAATAGTTGTCTTCTCTTATTGGTCGCTCGAAAGTCCAATATAGTTTAACACCCCGATACTCAAATGAAGTCTCTGATCAGAAGCACATCTGAAAAGTGCAATGCATAAGTTCTCATTATTTTTTAAGCGATGGTAACTACGTTTCTTAACTACACAACAAGTATGTTGTTCTTACACTTAAGCATCATAACTTCTTCTCTGAAGAAAACCCGTTTGAAACAGCTTACACGTGCACGATCTAACCAAACTGTTGTGTATGTCGTGCGTCGAATCGCAATCTAGGAGTATCCTTGAAGTTTTGGTGGATGTCACCGATGCGATCAACTCACCTAAAAATCGAGGCGCAGCTCTAGTAGTTATTTCAGCATTTTCCTGGTGCCGATAACTAAACGCGAAAATAGTTTGGTTTCTTCAGGTTGATGTGTTAGCAAATGATTTTGTAGGCGTTTTACAGACTGCTCTCAAGGTGTACTTCAGCTTGATCCATGCATTAGATAGGCGATGACATAAGGACTCTGGAAGTCATTGATCGAGGCTTCTTTGTCATTGCGCAGCTTTCCGGCTCATAATTTTGCCTATAAGGTAAATGTTTTTAAAACAGTAGTGGGGAAGGAATTGCACTTGATATTGATTGAATGTCAATATATAAAAGGAATAGTTAAGATTAAAAAAGAACTAACCCACTGAAGAGAACGGGAACATGATCAGCTCAAGTGCACTTGAAGACACCGAAGAACTGGTAATACTCGAAATCGCGAGAAAAACTTGCTCCATGGGAAACAAGCTTCGATCAAAGCAAAATATGAAGATTTTAATTACAGACAAACGAACGAGTCGCTGGCAGTGAAAGTCAAAGAATTGCTCAAAAAGCGGGGAATAGTAACATTGGACAATGTACGAAAAATGCTCGTGGAACAGAAAGTTTTGATCACAAGGTCATGAAGGAAACTGAGCGTTTGACAACCAAGGTATAAGCGATTTGCAAGAGAGAGACGAATATTATCAGTGCGAAACGACCAAAAATCGACTACTGGCAGAAATGAAAACGATGAAATCCATGAGGAGAGTCTGTAGTTAGCCAGAAAAAAACTAGACATGGTGCGAATTTCGGTAGAAGAATTCAATGGCCTGAAGAACTATGGGGTCGAATTTAGAGAGCTCAGAAACAAATATTCTATTTGAAAAAGCACAATTGGAGAAATAGTATTAGAAGTGATCGAATTCCAGAATCTTTGGTTTAAGAAGATCTGGGCGCTACAGAAGAGAACTTCAAGAGGCAGTGAGTTGAAAGGCTAATATAAATGTACATCAGGGAATCTCGAAAACACACAGAACAGGCACACAGCTATACCGAGATGGTACAGTGGGCACCATGCCGAAACCCATAGTTTGTAAGCTTTATGGTTGAAAAGATAAGGAGAGCCTCTTCCAATAGGCAATGAAAATCCAACCAACAAATCTGTATTTGAACGAGGACCTGGTAAAGGAAACGGTCAGAAAACGGAAAAACCCAATACCTAAACTGATTAAGGAAAGAAAAAAGAATAGCTAGCTACTTCAACTTAGACAAACTAAATATCGAAAACAGACCAACCGACAATTTGCTTTCTCATTGGACGTATATTTTGTATATCAACCGGTACGTGCCTTAGTCTAGACATTTAAAGTCCCTATCAAGCTTATTTTTTTTAATTTCCCAACGAAAAACAAATAGTAATAATAGTAAATTTCGAAAATAAATAATTTTCAACTTGCTAGTTCGAGTTATTTGGCGCAGACGGTTACTCTCCTATTTAATACTTCTTGTTCTTCACTTACCCGTTCTGTGTGCGTCCGTGTCTGTTTATTTCTGAACGTTTCGGCAACTGTAGTGCCCTCTTCATGCAGATGTCGAAGTCGTTGGTGTATTGTCACCTTATGTTGAATCGTTTTCTCTGTACTTGTGGGATGTGAGTGTCATCGTGTTTCGTCGTCGTCGTTTTTTTTTCCTGTTAACTTGATCTTACTGTTTGTTTAGGCCTCTCCTGATCTCTGTTCTAGGGACCACACCCTGTCTGAACTCTGATTTCGAGTTCATAATTCTGCAGTTGGTGTCCCTTAGACTTCTGTTGATCCTAACACCTTCGTGTACCTGTCGTGTAAGGGGGTCTCGGAAAAACCTTAGTGGCTCATAGATACACTCTTGTTTTTCTCCTTCGTGGATCGATGATCTCATCATGCTTTACGAGGGGGTTTTCCTCCTGTTTGCTTTCGTGTCCCTTGACATGTTCTACTAATCTACTGTACAGAGTACGACTTGTTTCTCCATGATATAAAGCTACTAGGTTGTCACTTCTGCATTTCTTACACTTTATGGTGTACCCTGGTCCCCCTTGGGTGGTCTTTAGACAGCGTGCACTGCTGCCGTATACGTAGCAAGAGGCACATGACGCAGAGACAATCTTTTTTATCCCAAAACATTTTATCCTAAACATTGCATAGCTGGCAACAATAGTCTCATTGTTATCACTTTAATCGATAAATTAGTCCCTTAAAATTGTTTGAAATAAAAAATTTTCTCATCTTTTTTAATAGAAATGCTATTTTTAAACAAAACATTGCTGCTACCTAATAGGTTAGCAGTCCCCGGCCTGCTCGGTCAAAATTTATATTCCAATCTTTTTTTTATTAAAAAGCATACTTAGACGTGGGTATTTTCTTTGGTTATTCAAATTTTGAGTTCATAGATGACAACAATTATAACTTAAAAGTAGAAAGTTAAGCTTTACAGGGACTTTAAACGTATGAAAGGTGTTAAGTCACCCACAAAGCTTAAATTGCTCTCCCTTAACGTTAAAGGTGTTATTGGAAAAGTTAAAAGGCAAAACAGTATTGGTGAGTATGGGTGTAAAAAGACAAAAAAAAACACACATTGCCCGTTTATCGAATGTACTTAAAAACGAATGGGAGGATGACAAACTATCATGAACCAAAAAACGCTAAAAAGAAAAAAGGTAAAAGTGGTGCATTGATATAGCGCCCTTTCCATATTAATGCTCAAAGGCGCTTTACAATATTAATGATCAAAGGCGCTTAACAATGATCAGTTTACCCCCAGCGGACCGAAAGCATGAACAGGCGCATTTGGCAGCCACTTCAAAGCGGTCCATGTATGCTGGTACTCATTTTACCGACCGCGAAAGGATGGAAAGCTGAGTAACCCTTAGCGGGAAAGAAGATCATTCAAATATTCAACCCTCGACCTGGCCGGGAATCGAACTGGGGACCTCAGGATTGGGAGGCAGAGATCTTACCACTGCGCCAATCCCTCCGCTATTAATAACGCTAACAGTAATAATATAAGGTAAGTAAAGGATTCACCTCTGAGTCTATTTTGATTGAAAGATGAGTAAGGAAAGGAGACCCTCTACCAGGCGCGCTATTCGTTATTGCAGTTGAAGTCGAACAAAAACATCAAAAGAACCCCGACCACCGCCATTCCGGCCCAAGGTCCCCTCTTCCTCCTCGAAGAGCCTGGGAACGAAGTTAAATCTAACAAGTCAATAAGCAGATAACACCACAGCTTTTGTCAAATTTGTTAAGTTCGCACTCCGCAATTTCCCTATGGACTGCTACCTTGCGATGGTAGTGAGGCTTGTGTGCTTTGGTCATCCCCAGGGCTACATGCACCGAAGGGGGATTTTGTCTCCCGGCAGGTTTAACCACGCCGGTCAGGTCGAAGGGTAAAAGCCTGACGAAGCGCAGTCCCTGGCCCACCAGGTTGGGGGTTGGGGCGTGTGGCTAATCACCACCCCTCGGAAAAAGAATCCATTGATTACAGAAACAAGAAACCAAGCAACAGCCATTCACGGCTTTGAGGGAGGCAAGACTTGCCGAACTCCCAATGGCCATTACATCAGATTGGAAACGAGTACCTTGGCGGGTGCTGGAGAAGCCTGCAAGGGTCTAGCACGCTAAAGAGTGCTTGTAAGGACCAAAGCACGCTTGAGATTTGGAAGCTGGAACGTGAGAATAATGTTCAACACAGGAAAGACAGTACAAGTGGCGAGAGAAACAAGAAAGATACAGATCTGATTATATTATATTAGGAATCAGTAAAGGGCCAAATGGAATGAATTTGGAAGACTGAAAACCAGCGACGAAGACGCCGCCATCTACTCTAGTTTGTTTTCATTTTAGAGCCGCAAAGAAGATTAGATGACCAAGTTTGAATAATCTTATTTATTTTAGAACGACAAACAGAGATCAATCGCATTTAAACAACATAATTTTGTTAAGCATCTAACCCTCTCCAAAACAGACTCGAACACTTCTTTGCGCTAAAAGCTAGTTTCATTTCTTGCAAAAGTCTAACAATTTCTTGAAAAGAGCGAACGACATGTGATATTTCAGATCACGATACAAAAGTTTTTACAAAGTTTATAAAGTCCTGCACACCGTTGACACGAATCTCGTCCATTTCCCTTCTACTACCCCTCCCTCCCCCCACTATATCTCCCATTCATCCCCCTTTATTCTTCCCCCCCCCCCCAGCCCTTGTTCAGGGAACGCGTAAGGTCTAAAGGCCTTTTTCTAGTGTCGCTTGGTCTACACACATAACATGTAAAATATCAAGGTGTCTACTGTCTTGGTGCACTGCATTGTACAGACTGCAAGTTCATTGCATAATTACATTATCAAAGTTTGATACAAAAGTATATAAATATTAAAATAAGTAGTTTTATACAACTTTCACAGGGATCTGCGCCAAGAACTTTTGATTGATATCGGACAAAATCGTGGAATACATTATGGCTTTCTCTCTGGACACAACTGGTACCACATCAACAATTCGTTCTTGTTTGCCTGCAGCGGCGGCGCCTTGCGAACTGCCATCTTCGTTCGTCGAGATCGAGTTGGATTTCTGGGAGTTGAGCAAAGGTTTAGGTCGATTTTTGGATCCCTTTGGTCGGCCTCTCTTTCGTTTACCGGGCTCAAGACCTTGACAACTCTGGAAGGCAGAAAAGACATAAAAAAGGGAGTTTTAGAGGGTCAACTTTCTCTGAAACAAGCATACAGATTTTTAAATACAGGACTCAACGCTAACGCTTGTCTGATGGCCTGCATGCATTTGCACTCTTTGAGCCAGTACTGGTCAGCAATACTTGAAAAACGTTAATCCGACAGAATTACTGAAGAAAAAAGATGCAACAAAGGGGAAAACTGTTCTTATCGAGTGCAATATCATGTTGGGTTTTTAAGTTTTGGTGAGTTGTTGGTCCAACTGGTTGAAGGTTTGTTCGACAGTTTTTCAGTTTTCAAAAGAGAACTGTAAAAAACATTGGTTTGCGAAGTTTGAGAAACATACGATGGAAATACGCCATGATACGGCTTGTTAAACCCAATTTTAAATTTTTCACCAAAAGTGCCCTCTCAAAAGCACCATCATAATGTGGTATCAGGTAACATGCGCCTCGCCTCAGTCCACCCAAATCGATTTTAAAAGTCTGTGTCTGCTACTCTTCTGTATATATCGAAAACTCTACAGCTACGGATGTTTTAAATCGAATTATCTTCTTTACCTTGTGGCGCACAGTTGGATGGACTGAGGCGAGAAAGCGTGACCTGATACGTCATATTGTTGGTTACTAGGGAGGAGACACTTTTAGCGAGAAAATCCTAAATTCTGCAAGCAAATTTCCATCAAAATGTGTTATTGAGCATATTATTTTAATAATTTGATAATTGAAAATTTAAGCGAGTGAAAAACGTAAAATTAGAAAATATATATATCATTTACTATTAAAATTTCAACTCCGAATAATCATTATGTTTCTAGCATTGTGATTGGCTCTCCAATCTTGGCTAAGAGCTCATATACCAAATTGACCATATATGGAAACTGACTGTGCAGTGTGACAAAGCTAAATTATGGTTATGAATAAAAATATCTAGCTGTCATTTTCAGACATTAATAAGTTTGGAAAACTCAAAAAATGTAATAAACAGTTATTCTTGCACTTGTTGGATATGAGATGACTTACAACCAACTCAGAGCTAGCGTCTCTTTGGCTATTTACCATCCGATATCCAATGTCAGAATGCTCTTGAGGCCTTTAATACAAGCACCATATACCATAAGACTGGAATCCGAGATTTCTTCTAGTAAAGACTGAGTAGTTATCTATTATGTTGTTTTTTTTAATCAAAATACAATTAATAAAAAGAAATGAAATACACAGTGCAGCAAAAGATAAAAGTTTGTAACTCCCACAGGCATTATAAGATAGTCCTAACATCCAAGCCAAGCCAATCAAATTGCAGGATTCTGTCTGATCAGGTAAAAAATATTTTTTAAGCAATTTTAAAAGATAGTATCTTTACACAGGTAACAGCATCTTGGCTAAAAAAATTTGTTTTTCAAAAGGTATGGAATACTGACTCAATGTCAGTAGATGTTTTACATACTGTGCCCTGTGAAGCATCACTTTTTGGCCCATTAAAATCTGGCAGCAAGGATTTGGGTTTGTTTTTGGATCCCTTGGGTCTGCCTCTCTTGCGTCGAAGAATGGTACCATCTGGTAACTGTGTACACGAACAGGATGAAGTCAAGTTAAAGTCCACATCCCAATTTGTCAACACTTTGCTTCTGTTTAGCCTTAGCTTGTAAACCTGTACAATTATTTTTTTACAAAACGGCTTTATACGTAAAAAATAAAAATAAAAGAAAATTTTTTCTCAGAAAAGGTCTAGTAAACAGTTAAACTATAATATTAGCTGGCTACTATATGTTAAATCCCTTGAGAAGCTAAAAACTCAGCTATGGTTTTTGAACCTAGTCTGAATATTTAAGATAATCTTATAATAATTCATTTCACAGACAACTCATGAAAATTTTCAGAGAAACCAAATTAAGTAGGAGTTTTCCATAATTTCTTGGACTTTCATCAATTTATTTCACAAGTTTTTAGAGCTACTGTAAGTAGGTTCATGAACCAGTTCCATATCTAATTTTTTCTCACAAAAAAATTACAAAGAAAGGCAATGATTAGGTAATGAAAAAAATAACTTTGATTAAACATACAAAGCACTTTAAAAGATAATAAAAATAACAACAATATAAAAAATAATAATGATAACTGTTGTTGGTACGCATTATGCATTGCCTCTATGCGTTTACAATAATTTACAGTTCTGGTATTGAGGGTCTTAGATAGCCCACTATATTCGGCTCATATTTATATGAGTTAAGAGTTGCCCTCAGTTAGTAGAACAGACAGACCACGACACCGGGATCACCCTAATTTTTCTTGAAAAAAGTGTTGTGGGTTCTTTTAAGTCCCCCAATAGAAGATTGAGAGACTGGGCCTATGGTTTAACCTCCTTATCCGAGAAGAGTAAATAAGATTTAGAGTTATTAAGTAAGGTTTAGAGTTAATAAGATGAAACTCAAAGTTTTCCTAAATTGACTACATTAAAAATATAGGTCAAAGTTAAGACTTAAATAAAACTGAAAAGGTCAACTTATAAACACATATACCTGTAAACCTTGTTCAGTTTTAATGTACACTGTGCTACCAACATCTGCTGTTTCCTCTTTGGAACTACCTATTCTCATTCTTTCTGCACTAGCTTCTGCAGCTGAAATGTGTGCTGACATTGCTGAATAGCTGTAATCAAAGTCTGGGATTTCTCTCCTTGGTCGTTCTGGCCGCAAACGCTTCTCTCGAATATTGTTTCCATTATCTTCTGAAACTGACAAGGAAAAAAAAAACAATAAAAACAGCAGTCAGGATGAAGTCTGTGATCTGCTGATTTAAAGAAATCAATAATGTATAAATCAAAAGTAGATAGAGAACAAGAAAACTGATCAATTCTGTGAATGAAATCTTGAATTCATCTGATGATCGCCATCTGACAGCAAGTATGATTTAGAGTTATTAAGTTATTTAATTTAGCATTGGTAGTTTTTACCCATCTTTTACCAATGATTTTGTTTTAAATAAATTCTATTTTATCATTTACTATTAATTATCCTTATCCTGCTAAACACAGTTTTGTGTAAAACCGGGAATATTCTTACTTTAAAGTGTATATAACATTTTGCTGGTTTCCCTGAGTTTTGGACAACTTTGATGAGCTCCATTACTAACGGGGATGGGGAAATAACAGATCGAATCGAGAAATTCTTTTGACCATAGTCAGAAGAAGGTGATTTGAACTAAAACTCACAAAAGGTTATAGACACTTTAAAACCATTGCTTGAAAACCCACAAAGTGACCGTTCATTTTCTTTGTCTTTACATGTAGATTCTGAAAATCACCACTGCTTTCAGTGAATTCTAAAGTTTGTAATTTTGCTGAGATTTTATAATGACTTCAACTTAAAAAAATAGAAGGAATAAGGACTAACAACCACAATTACAATATTAACACTTGTGTCAGTTGCTCCATGTACCACCATTGGTGTTCAGTAACAGGTTCAAGTGGTGGCCACTATTCAGTACAATTGAATGGTCTAGTGCAAAATGATGTAAGTGACTTTTGATCAAGTTCACAAATCTCCCTACATTATGCTTATCATCCCTTCATAACCATTTGGAGAATTTTAGGATTTCATAAAACTAATTGACTTTGGCTGTTTTTTCATTTGGCTCTTCAATTGCTGTGTTGCTACTTTCACAGAAGCAATTAAAACACTTATAAGATCAAAAATGTATTGTTTACTTTAATGTAACTATTTTAAAATCAGCTCAAACAATTTACAGAATCTATAGAACTCACTGGCAAAGATACTTGCAAGCACTATTGTTTCGTGTAAAGACATGTGCCTCAGTGTCTAAACAAAATCATATTTTTGATAATTTTATATCAATATGTTTTTTGATACTATAAACAAGATCAGGATTTTGTGTACGCAATTTGATGTACAACCAAAGAATTTGATACCATTCACATTTTTGGCATGTCGCATGGCATCAGCAGAATGAATCAAGTAATTGCACAAAGTGTTTAATTTAAGAATGGTGACACACTATATATAAGTAAATTTTGAAATTATGATATTTAGGTGGCAAACTGAAAATACAATGACAATTAAACCTTAACAAAAACAACTAGATAACATGGTGAGGTTTTACAATGACAGAGAAAGATTAAAAAGTGCTGAATTGAGAGTAGGTTTTTCTCAAAGGATAATGGGGGGGGGGGTTGGGGTATGGTTTTTGAGCTCCCCATCCTCAACAGGATATAAAATCAAGGCCCTTCTGTCCTAAACAGGATAGCTATTTACTGCAACCTTGGTGCCAGTTATCACATTGGCAATGTAAGGTGATGAGTGAGTTAGCCCCAGCTTTAAGCGATCTCTGTATCTTTTCAAGCACTAATTGAAAACTGTAGCTCTGTATAACCAATAGTAAACTACATACAGTATTTATAAAAGTTCTCATTAACAAGTGGATAGCTATGGTAAGAACTCCTAAACAGGGTTATTAAAAAGAACCGGCTGCCCTAAATAGGATCTACGATTCGTTATTGATTTGTCCTAAACAGGGTCAGGATTTTAAAACCCAATGGCACCCATATGCCCAAACTAGTACCACCTCCCCCAAATCTTTAAGCTATGCAACTTATGATTAACTTGATGAAAATAACGACTTTCACCATGACAAGCTTGACTTGGTTATTTAGACTAGGATTTACACACTTGATATGCATAGCCTCTTTTTTTCTTAGTGCAAATTCCAATGCGGCGGAATTCAAAACTTCAAAACAACGCTTTGAGTAAATATTTGAGGCTCTATCTGTAACTTACGGTGGCCCAGAAATGTCATGACAATAGAGCAAACTCACGGCAACACAGACCAAACTCACAGCAACATAGAGCAAACTCACGGCAATTTAGAGCAAACTCAATTTCCCACCTAGCCTCCACAGGCATTTCTGGTTATTGACTGTGGTTCCTTTCACTTAACTGGGATTCCTGTGTAAACATGAAAAATGTGAAATACCTGCTCGATTTTGACACAGCCAGGCTGCACTGCACTGACAGCTCAGCCTCCAGCCCCAACCTCTCCTGAGTTCGATATACTTGAAATCCCACCAGAAGATGAATTTTAAGGGATTTCAGGTTCTATTTTCCCAACCCAACAAAACAAAAGACAGAGTACTTCTACCAGCCAGCTTTAATAAACTCCTTTCTTAATTGTTAGCCTGATCTGTCAGCAATTTCATCCCTTATTAAGATAAAAGTAGTGTTGATTTAAGCATGAGAACAAGTCAGATAACGGTTTCTGGCACTAAAAATCGCTAAACTTTCCAAAAATTAATACCCAAAACCCACCGATATAAGAAGTCAATAGTCTTAGTTTGAAGCCTCAATATTAAGCTATTGCTCTTTGAAGTAAGACATTTTTAGTGCTAGATCTGTGTTGCCGTGAGTTTGCTCTAAATTGTCGTGAGTTTGCTCTATGTTGCCGTGAGTTTGCTCTATGTTGCCATGAGTTTGCTCTATGTTGCCGTGAGTTTGCTCTATGTTGCCGTGAGTTTGCTCTATGTTGCCGTGAGTTTGCTCAATGTTGCCGTGAGTTTGCTCTATGTTGCCGTGAGTTTGCTCTATGTTGCCGTGAGTTTGCTCTATTGTCGTGACACTTCTGGGCCACCGTAGTAACTAGATGTTCATTAACATGCGTTGCTAGGTGTCAGACTATTTCTACGACATAGCTGGCTGTACAGCCAGCACATGAGAAACTATAAACCATGCATGCACGCAAGTCACTAGGGGTAGGGTCTTTGACACTAAAAAGACCGCCTATTCTAAATGAGGAGAAAAAGCTAACTTAATGTTAATACTGTTACAGTAGTATTGTATATCAACACCATATCAAGCAGGTAAATCCTAGTCTAAATAACCAAGTCAAGCATGTAAGCCTGAAGCTCTCTTTAGAACACTGTTGTTAACTTGAAGCTCTCTTCATAACACTGTTGTTAACTTTTTTTCTCTGAGTTAATTAGAACCCATACATATACTCACTTACAAATTTGTAAATTTGTTGCACTGACGATGGCAGTAAGCACTGCCGAAACATGTTTGTAATAAAGAAAGCCGTTATTTTCATCAAGCTTATGATTAGCAATAAATCCCTTTGATAAAACAGGGAAATTGTAATAAAAAGAATTAATTAAGAGCCAAAAAAAATCAAGGTCAGCAATCAAGTTACAGAACACCACTTAGTTTGCATTAAGGTGGTATTATAATCACACCAATAACATCCTTAACAATGCGATCAACATCATTTTCATCAGGAATACAACAACCCAAGGTGACGCACCTGTTCCGTCGGCAACTGGCTTATCTTGCAGTTTCTTGCTTATAAAAATGTGGCCACAAGGGCAGCTTTTACAGGCAACAGGCAGCTATTAAATGAACAACAAATAAATGAACAACGGACAACAGATGAATGAGTCTTCATCAACAATATTCAACAACCATGTCGATTTACAGTCACAATCATAAAGTACTAAATAATTCACAATCATAACTTATTAAAGCTGCTTATTCATTATCGATGGAATAAAACGTTCACTAACACTGTCAAGGCATTAAAACGCGTATTACATAACAATTAAACACTAACTGACATAAATTTTCGTTGACGAAAAAAAATTGGTCTTCAATATAAATCTTCGATAAAAGAACTCGCTGGAATGTTTTCTTTCGGCATCGCCTCCTGTTTTCGTAAATGAAGACGAATAAGCATAATTTGTAATAACTAGTTCTTAAAAATGTAGAAGAAACACAGCAACACCACTACACTTATCAATGAAAACAAATGCACAGTACCGCTAGGTATCAACGGCCGCATTTCGGTAAACAATGAGCTAGAATCTAATACGAATTCTATTCTACAAGCTACATCTCGCAGCGTAAACAAGAGAATTCTCTCAATTCAAACGTGTTTCAATCATTAACGGACAAACAAAAAACTAACTCCGTCCTATCCAATATTGATAAACTGAACAAAGCTTAGATTTCCTTACTGTTTGAGAGCATTTCGGACAGCGTTTAACAACCATGGCGCCTCGTATTTCTTAAATACAATGGCTGGACGAACCGAACTAATCAATTTCGTAATTGGAATAGGTTTGCCCAGTCACGAACTTTTCTTTTAGTGTCAGTTCCGAGAACTCTCAAATCCTACTTCCGCCGCCATCTTTGTTGGAGTTTTTTTTATGGCATTCAAAGGGAAACTGGTGACGAACGACCAAGTGGTCTCGTATCCAATTTCAGTTAACAAGTATAAATGCCTTTAAAATGTTACCTTTTGTTACTTAAACTATCTTTTACCCAGAGACAAAGACAATTAGTGGACACTTTATACAATGACTTTATTTATTCATCTTAGATTAAAGAATACAGTAGGTAATGGACATGAAAAGAAAGTACGGCTTGGGTTTCTGAACCGACGACAGAAAAATACGTATTGTATAGAAAGGCACAAGAGCTGAAGTTTAATTCGATTCGTGGAAGGTCGAATCCAAGCACAATGTCTTTGCAAGTAAACAATACAAAAAAATTATCTCTAAATCATAATTAGAAGATAAGTAATGTGGAACAAATTACCTGCATCTTTCTATAAAACATCCAAGTTCCATTTTTAATTAAATCGATTTTCCTTAAAAATGCTGTTTTTGCAAGGTACTAGTTTAAACTGACTCTATACTGAAGCTCTTTTGCACGAAAAATTTATTGACTATTGTGTGATCTTTTGCCACTATAAGGTCTTCACAGACCTTGAATTCGTCTTGTACTAATTTCTGTTTAATTTTTTTGTGCAAAAAGCATTAATTTAACCGGTAAACCTCGCCAAGTGCTTTCTAGTTTCGTCAGGAATTGAATCAACCAGAGATATCCATCTATGTTTGGTATCCATTTGCCAATATTGCCCCTTTTCTGACCTAAAAATTTTAACTGAACCAAAAGTTATGACCCGGTGGGGAGTACTTTAGGGTCAAAAGAGTAGGGATGACCGTCGGAAAAGTTCTGTCCTACCCGAAAAAATACCATCTTTCCCCGAGTAGCTAGTGGATGTTAGACATAGGACATTTGTCTTAATTAGTTTCTTATCAGTACGCACGTTTGCTAAAACACAAGTTGCCCAGTGTCTTACTGTTTTTCTCAACGCACAAAAATACCAGGCTCTTGGTTCTCAACAGGATTTCTTTTAACAACGTTAACCCCTAAAAAATACCGGACTGACATGATGGCACGGTGATGTGCACATGGCATGATGACTGACACTCCGGGATGCAGTCCTATCCCTTGCTTGCACAGGTGTATGGAAAGTGACTCTTTCAAACACTCAAGATCACATTTACTGCGAAACAATAAACCATTTCCAAAAGGGTTTAGAGAGTTGTGAATGATGTCTTTCAAAAAATCAACTCTTTTATAATAAAATTCAATTTTATCCACATAACATTCATAACATGTAGTGTGTGGTTTTTATTCTCGACCGATCGAAAGTCAGGCATTTTGGGGCCACCGCGCTTTGGAAGTTGCCAACTGAACAACCAGCTTTCTTCAAAAAAATTGAAATTTCATTGGTCCAAATTTCAACTTCTGATCTGTTTTTGTTAATTCAAACTCAAAGGCAAGTTGTCTACACTAAATTTATTGACTACTGACTTCTTTCGGTGCTTGACTTTTTAAACAGACGCGTCTTTTATCCGATATATCCCGTCGATGTCTACATCGTAGATCTTGCTGTTCGATGTGTAGCAGAAATAGACGCGTATTGAACACAGATGGAAATGCAAACTTGGTGTGCTGTAACAAAAATCGGCTGAAACTTTTCACGAAACTTTGCTGCGAACCAAGCCGACTTGAATTATCTATACGTTTTGTTAAACACAAATCGTTGCAAGAGTTCGAGAAACATTATAATGTATGATAGATGTATAAACTCGCGCTGCAAAAAGTATTTGTAGAACCAGATCTGATAGTATTTATAATTAACTTTACCCAAATTATAAGTATTTTACACTGTAGAAAACAAAATGTTTTTGTTCCTTTTTAATTTTTAAGACAATGCAATTTAGTTTACAATGTATTGTTGAAATCGGTGAAGTGAATAGCACAAAGGCAAAGCAGTATATTTAGGTGAGACTGAAAGACAATAAAAAGTCAAGTTATGCTGGAAGCATGCATGATTCGTTCACTTGCTTGGTACTTGGTATCGGGGGGTCCAAATTTGCTAGCAGATTTTGACCGGGGGGTCTAAGTTAGGGGGGGTCCAAATCCGCTGTGACACCGGGCTCAAAACCTCACATACTGTCATATAACTACTGCTAGTCAAGTTGTCGCGGGTTCAAAACCTCATATACAGTCATCTAACTACTGCAGGTCAGTTTGTCCCGGTTCGAAGGGCCAAATCATCTAAACAGGGCCTAAGGTATCGCAGCAGTTTGTGGAGTTGCAAGTTTAGAAGATAATCGATGCAGGGCAATCATGTTTTCACCTTTCAGACACCTGATTTTCAGTTTTAAACCTAACATGACTCTTATGTCTCTCTTAAAGAACGAAAAGATAACAGGATCTATTATTGTGTTTAAAAGTAGCGCATAAAAAGATATATACTTCATTGGAACTGTTATAAGGTGAAACAATCTAAACGCTATGCAGAGATTTAGAAATATTAAAGGTATCCAACACAAAAGAAACGTCATGAATACAACTCCAAAAACATAGGTGACATTATATTCCTTTCCGGTGAAGAAACGGCCCGCTCGAATACCGGGCAACGCCCGCAAACGGCTTCGCCTGACAAAACGTCTGACCAAGCTTATGAAACGAATATGGACCAATATCATTGAAAAGGACGGAATTAAAATGAACAGTATAACAACCAGAACCAGATAAATTTTGTGATAAACAGTTTTTGGGTCGGCGTTCCAAGCAAGCGGTAGAAGCGATATAACAAACGGAAAACCCCAGGAGAGCAATAATAGGATAGCTACCTTGGTTGGTGTAATAATCCTTCGGTATTCAAATGGTCGAGTAAGCGCCACATAGCGTTCGTAGGTGACGGACGATAAATTGAACAAAGAGGCAAGGAGAATAAAAGCGATTAAGTATCCGCTAACGGCAGTATTGGTGAACAACTCGGCAATGTACACGGGCAAGAAAAACAAAACTACTAACAAATCGGAGAAGGACAAAGACGCTAAAAGAGCATTGGAAGGAGACCACAATTTCTTGCTTTTCCAGATGATTATGCAAACGGTTCCATTAAGGATTGTCGATATAACGCCAATCACAACAGAAGACGAAATAAGTGCAGTGTTCAGTCGCGATGTAATATCGTTATCCACTGGCGTCGTGCGGTTTTCCAACATTTCCTGTGTTTTTAGATGATGGCTGGAAGACAATAAGAATACTGGCTCAACAGAAGACGACAATCGAACAATAATCAAACATTTCCTTGCCCCAATAGCACTGTTTATCAGCTGCTCACAAATTTCCCTTGACTTGTACACGTGTTGGAAAATAAAATATTCTTTCTCAAGCTTAGCAGTTTTCGGTCAATATTAAGCAGTGTTATGCGACCGTTTTTAGCTTGGGCTTGCAATAGGGCCTTTATGTTTATCTGTGGATCTGGGATGGCGCCCGCGATAAGCTCTGAATACAGTTGTTCTCATAAGTTTTTCTTTTCTAACTGATAAAGCTATCGCCTTTATGATAATTGAATTGCGTTTCGCTCAAAACGACATTGTGAAGGGTTCATTAGTTAAAGCCAGGATTAACAGTATTAATGAGTGTTATCACCGATTGTCAAAAACGGTATAATTAATGACAGCCGGTCCCACAGGCAAAAAAACACATGATTTTAGAATTAATTTTCATCCAAAAACATTGCTTCTTTCACTGACGAGGAACTTAGCCCTGTTCAATAGCAACGGTACAATTCCTTTTAAATGCTATGTGCCTGCAGTTCGTTTGCTTATCAGATACCAAAACTTTTTTAATTAGCAAACCGTCCCGTGCATTAATGGTTTTTATTTGTGAACTCAGAACTAGTTCAAACAGCCCGACCCACTGTAGCCTTGCTTTCCTACAAGAAACGAATCTTTTTGTTACTTTATTTTCTGCAATTCAAAGTTGTAACACCTACTGCATGAAAACAATACATGAAAAAAGTTAAAAGTCTAAAAAGCATTAAACGAAAAAATTTATCTCACCCACTCTTAAAACCTTTGATAACTAAACAACGCACGCAGCCTTTTTATTATTTCATTCGCTTTTTTAGTATTCAATACCGGCGTGGTTGATATTCGCTTTAGTGTTTCGAGAACAACTGTAGGCCCATATACACGCTAGTTTTCAAAGAACCAGTGAATTTGGTCGAGGCTCGTTGTTCTTAAGTTTTTGCAACTTGAGCCTCAAGTTGTTCTTAAATTGCTCTTATTTCGATGTGCGGTTTAAATCGAATAAAACTAAGACTAAGGTTTTGCAATACATAAATTGGAAAACGAATGCCGTATTTTTGGTCAGTTGGTTCCCGTGGATTCATCATGGGTTCGCTAAAGTCATTTTCCCGAGACCGGTTTCTAGTGGTTATCCTGTCCAAAGGATCAAAGCTGCGAATAATATTTTATTCATTCTGTATTGTTAAGTTAAAAATCAAAGCTCGAAAATCTTTTAAAAAAAACAGCAACTGAACAACCCCTTGCCTCAGCCTGTTCTTAAATTGTTCTTAAACTTTCGCAAATCTGAGCCGGCCTTGTTGTAAGCGTATCGACTTAAAAACTTGTTCTTAGAAATACAATACAAAGTGTGTATAGTCTTCTTTAATTAGCACTACACCTCTGTGTTTCTTTTAGCTAAAAACTACAGGTTTTTTTTTTATAAGAACCAGTAACTTTCGACTGTGGCTTGGCTGTTCTTAAACTCTTTGGGCCTCAAAATGTTTTTAAATTGTTTTTATTTCCTGATATAAAAACGTGTTTCTGTGTCTTATCGCGCGCGCGGTACGCGATGAATAGAGAACACTTCATGGAAAGTCGCGCGTATAAAGCGCGTATAGGTTTTACTCAATCTGTGTATATAAAGAAAAAAATTCTTTAATTTGTCTGATCAAAATTCAGTCTGGTTGTTAAATATTGTTTTAAGCTTGTTCTTAATTTCTTGGCAACCCAGCCTGGGTGTTTTTATAAAGGTTGGTTCTTATGAAAAAGGCGTGTAATGTTGTTGGACTTAATTAGATTATTTATAATGCATGCACGCAGTTGCTAGGCCAGATGACAATTCTTATCAACTGAAGACTAAAGTAGCTTCAGGAAAGTTCAGAAAACATATAAAATTTAGAAATACTCGCGATGATTAAAAAGAAATATTGATTTCAGTTTGTATATCGGTCGCGATTGTTTCTTTCAAAATACTTCAGAAAATTATAACTTTAATCTATGCACGCATATACGTGACAAAATCGACATATTCTAAGCTTTTGCGGGCTCCGCTCAAAATACTTTGAAGTATTAAATAAGTAGGATTTAGCATTTAGAAAAATTATTCATTGCGTTGGCGATTTAGAACAATTTCTTAAAGTAAAACAAAGACGAAAAACTGATACACGATTTTTTTTACAAAGAACAACGAGACGTCATCAAAAGCTAAAATAGCACAAAAAATTAAGAACCATTAGTCAGTGGCGTAGCCAGCTTCTAGGCCTGCGGGCCCGGGTCTTCAAATTATTTTGACAGGGAAAAGAATTTTATTGCAAAGTTATTTTAATTATCTTAGATAAAAAGAAGAAAGGGCGTAGATTTTTAAAAGTACCTTTTAAGATTATTGTTTTGCAATGAATGTTCGCCCAAAACCCCTAAATTAAAGTTGATGTTACAAACGAGTGGAGAGAAGACTGAACTAATGAATGTCCCAGACCCCAGGCCGTGCACTCATCATCATTTCTGACTTCTGAACCTGGTAGACTGTTTTCCGTGACTGTGAAACAAGAAATAATTCTCGCTCCCTCCTTTGTATTGTAAATAAATCAGACTTCCAGTGCCTTTGAAATATACCCGATGATTTATAGAGTAGGAAAAAAGTTGTAGCACAGTTTGGATAAATGATAGTAAATGATGCCCAAACTGCGCTACAATTTTTACAGCAATCTGTGTGTTTGGTAAACGCATGCGTACATGGTTACAGACCTTTCCTCGCCGAATTTGTCCCACAGGGGGGAGGGCTGGGAAAGGATGTACACAGGCTAGGGCCGCCCGCGGCCATTTAAAATCTTCTATATCTCCGGGAGACAATCAATGATCAAAATATAGCGTTGTCCGAATTTCGTTGTCCTTGGATACATGAGAGAGTCGAAAAGTCAGCGGTTGGCAACAGGAGAGGGCAACTCACTTCCGGAAGTATTTGTTTGCTGTGTAACCGCGCTCCACGTCACCAAAATAATGTTTGATTTCTCACTTCTTGTAGATTTTATATGTTTTCAACCTTAGAATTAAATTATCAATGGGCAAAAAGGAGACCCGCGATCATTCCAAAGCAGATATTGAAAAACATCGACGACAGATAGGTGAGTTTGAAACTATATATATATAGCCGGCACACATATTATATATTTTATAGCTATACCTAGCTGGTTGCAAGTGCTTCACCAGTAGATAATACGTTTGCACGTTTCTAGCTTAAACCAAGTACCAATAGCATCTATTCGGTTGCATTCCTCCGGGTTTTTTTGTGTAAAACAAATACTTGCTGGAAAACAAGCTTTTATCGCAACGTTGTCCTGTATGGGTTGTCTATTAATTAAAATCTATAGCTCTAGATCTTTCCACTCTTCTTCTTGAAAGTTGACCTAAACTTAAATTGTACCTTGATCAAAATTTAGAAAATACCTTTATATTTGGATAAAAATGGTTGGTTTCGACTTTACGAGAAAGCCTGATGGGTTCGTTTGTCAGATAATTAAAATTTTGATGAGATGAAATGGAGGTTCACTATGCTTAAAACAAATGGGGGGCTAATTGGCAGACACTGAATAATTATTAGTTACTATTAAATCAAAAGTAAAAGATAAAATCTGGAAACCAATTGCTATCACCCTGTGGTGAAAATCTTATACATTGTTACATATAAATGTTTTCTTGTGTGTTCAAGTATTTCAACTTCCATGTCGCATTTTTTCCTGCAAACTGAACTTGCATGTAAAAAAAATAGTTTGATGCAAGCTAAGGGGCAAGTTAGTCATGTTGTTGAAAATGGCTAGCTAAGAAATATGAGTGCTTTAAATGTTATGAGCCAGTGAGAACTACTACTGAATAGGGCTTAATATCTGTGATCAAGATTAAGCTATCATAGATTTCAATTTTCAGTTATTGAAATTATCAGTAAATATATCCAAGTATGATTGTGGGCAGTTGATCATAAAGGTATACAGATTTTCCAAGCTTTCTAAGTTTATTGTCAAATTCAAGTTTGTTATGGGGCCAACAGGAAATTGATTCTGTCCCACTTAACGTCGATTGGACATTAAGGTCTTACCCCCATCCCCCCCCCCCCCTCCCTTAATGTTCTTAATTGTTTTTTATATTATATATTTCATATATGGTACTATTTATAAAAGTAGTTTGAATTTGGTACACAACATGATATGTTGATGTTTCTCTGCCACGAGTGGCCACTATATCCTGTTTATTGACTTGGTTAAACACTGCTTGATCCCTACCTGGTAGATTTTGATGCCTGAAACAAAGTATGATATATATTTACCCTATGCATGTACACATTTCACTAATGAATAGGGCATTTATTTAGAAATCATTAAAGTGCATCAATTCCATTGAAATTGTATTGTATTGAATTTCAAGGCTCAATTTCATATGCTTTTTTTTTCATTTTTTAATATTATCCAAGCCTTTTCATTAACATCCAGGGTCAACTCCCTTGCTCCCCTACTCCCTCTTAATGTCCAATTGACGTTAAGTGGGACTGAATCAATTTTCCAATGGCCCCTAATTCTCTCATATATTTCACATGATATTAAACAAATTTTTTAGATTTTTTGTCTTTCAAATTTAAAAAACAGTGCTCACTCAAAAGTGATTTTCAGCCAGGGGTAGCAAAAGTCTTGCAAAATACTGATCCTTTGAATCTTGAAGTCTATTACTTTTGTTTGGAGTCAACTACACAAGTCTTAAGTTTTTAAGAATTTCGATCTCAGACTTTAAGAAAGAGTCTTGGTATCTGTGTGAAGTTTTCACTTTTCTTCAGCCATGCAACAAAGGCAGTTTAGCCAAACTTATAGAATATCCTATATTCTTTTTTTTTATAATACTTCATGGTTTTGTTGTCTTTACATTTTACAGGTAAGCAAGAGTTTAAAGGTAGAAGTAAGAAGAACACATTATCAGCTAGAGACAAAGCCCAAGCTAGGAAGTCAAGTGGTGGAGCTCTACAGGTGAATCCTATTAATTAACTTTACTCCATATTTATTTAAGAATCACAAAAAAAATACTGCATCAAACTTTCAACTTATTCACTCGGCTTTTGTCAATTAGAAGAAAATATTTCGTGTTGTATTTTCTGGGGTGCAACCCATGGTTTATCTGTCAACTTTACTTTGTATTGGAGAAGGGGTGGTACCTAATCTACTGGTGTGGGTTATCTGCTAGAATCTGAAGTTGAACTAGCTATAAGTACAACACTTATCCTATTTTCTCTGAAATGATCCAGCAAAATTTTACAGTATCACACTTTTAAGTGTTGGATGGAATCTCTGACCAAACCCTTCCAGGGCAAGAGAGTTGTCTGCTTATCATGACTTTCACAAAACAATTAATTCCTGTTGACTGTCATATTTTCATAAATTTATATGGTTGTTGTTTGCTGTTGTTGTAACATTTTCCTAAATTTGCTATAATTACAATTTATTATGTTTACATTCTAATAAATATTTGTGATGTATTAACAGTTAAACAAGATGAGAAAGATTTAAGGAGTGAGTGTAGAAGGGTGTGTGGGTTATCTGCTGACTTTTGTTCCTCTATTATGAAGTCATAAAAATATGGGGGTGCGAGTTTATCTGCGATGTGGGTTATAATCTGGAAAATACTGTCATATGTTCATAAAAGTAAGACTAGCCAAAATAGGTTGAAAATACTTGTTTCTCCTCTAAGTTCTGGATCTCAGAAACCGACCAGCAGTTCATTTTATAGACTCCCATCTGTGTCCTAGCTTGTAATTTATACACAAGTTTTGCTTGTTTGTTGTCAGCTGATAAGCTACAGAAATGGGTTTAAAACTTTACTATATATGTATAACAATGATACAAGTTTATAACCACAGTATACTGAATGCTTTGGTTTTATTTCAGATAACAGTGCTCTACCTGGCATTTATGTTTGTGCTGTTGCTGGGGATATACTTCATGTTCTATTCAATGTACGCACCGCCGAACAAAGCTGGACAGAAGTCATAACAAGTGCTGTGAATACAACATGGAATTAGTATTTATATCATTGGCTTAGAACTGGTTTAAAGGCAAGTCATTGTTACAAAAGGATACTATAACACATCCAGTTGCTCACCTTAAACAGCCGGCCATTACAAAGTCAAAGACCAGTCGAACAATTTAACTGATACCCTGGGAAAGAGCAAGATTTTTGTCGATTCTTTACAAATGTTGTTGTAGCACTATTACTGCCTTCAGAGAGACTTATTATATAATTATCTGTTTTCCAACTACAAACTTTATAAAAAAAAACATCAGATTTATCTGAAAAGTGTATCAGTCAGTTTGCCGACTGTTGTTTAACAGAATTTCTTACTTGTTGCAAAAAAAACAAGCTGCAGTTTTTGGTCAAGACAGGCCAGTAGCCAGAATTTATTCTGGTGCATAGATCGAACAAGAGGACAAATGACTAAATGCTGGACTCTTAGGGATGGGGAGGGAGGGGATTATGTTTCCTTGGGAAATTTCAAAAATTAGATTGTCCAAGACTGAAATGTAAAAAAGGGAGACAAAACAAACTTTAAAAACATGGATATTTTTCAAATTTTTGAACTTCAAAATCATGTTAGATAGAAAAGCATAGAGGATCAACAAAAGCAGACCTTTGTTGTCTGGGGAGGAGGAAGGGGGGGGGGTGCAAGTGCACCCATCATCATTTACCCCCCCCCACACACACACACACACACACCTCCCTCCCTACAAGCCTGCTGGGGTCAGAGGAGCCACTAATCCCCACCCTCCCCCTCAGTCCTACCTGCAGTCACGCAATAAGATCTTTTAGCTACAATAAGTTGATTAAAATTAGCAATGATATAAGTATGTGTAAAAAACTTAACTTCTCAAAATTTTACGTAATCACTCCAGGTCTTGAGTCAAGTAACTGTATTAGTTTTAAGTATTCACTAAATTTAATTGCAGTCATTTCTCCAGGTCTTGAACCAAGTAACTATATTAATTTCTATCAAACGAAAATGATTTAGAGGTGGATATTGCTGGCAAGTTTTGATACCATGCGTTATACTATTCTTTACAACCATTTAAAATTACTGAAATTGCTCCTATGTAGAACTTGTTTCTTAGTTTAGCATTTATTTAAATGGTTTGTAATTTTTTTCAGAAAATCTATTTTTGTTGCTGTTGAACAAATGCATGGTGATGCTGCAAATAACCCAAATAAAATGAAATTTATATTTTACATTACTTAAACTTAGAACCTAATTTTGTGTGTTTTCTTTTCTAGTTTGCAGGATAAAGCTTCTGATATAAAAAGTTCGATTATATAAATTCATGGAATGTTTGAAAGCAAAGCCAAGGATTTAGACAGAAAAGTTGATTGTTCCGATAAAGGCATTCCATACAGATGGTTTGTGCTCCTATTAGTTTGGGCCATGAAATCTCACAGAACTCATTTAAATACAAAGACTTGAACAGGAACAAATGACTGGTATTTGTTTCAACTGCAAATGTAATTTGCATTTTGATTAAAAATAATAAAACTTAAAGATTTTATTTGGGGGGAAGGGGAAGGAGGAAGGAGTGGATGAGGTAACAATGATGTGCTCAAATGTGCCTAAGTTCATTGTGAGTAACTACCACAGCAGTCCACTGAGGTATATATACTGTATTTCCCCTGAAATTTTGTCTAGGAAACAGCATGTTTACTAGTTAAAGGTTAAAGTTCATAGCAGGAACCAGAATCCTTGTGTTATTTACCTTATTATAGGAGATTAACAATGCACTTTGTGCAGCAAAATTTAAGTAAGATTTTTTCCTCGCGAGCTTGAATCTCACTTAAATTTTGCAGAAAAAGCTGAGCAAACTGCCTCGTGAGCAAACAGCTCAGCTCTTTACCTCAAGTGTGTGCTGGCCTTATTACATATATGTTGAGATGGAAATGTGGAAATGTAAATCAAGAGTTTACAGAAATCGAAGTAACAAAGTAAGATGCTTAATAAATGGTAAAAATTCCCATTTATTTAGGAAACATTGATTTTCGTTGCCTTGTCAATGTGCATTGTTAATTTCTTATAATAAGGTAGGCAACATGTTAACTCAAAATATATAAATGATAGAGATCATGCTCTTCCTGTGTACCAAATTTCTTTTTGCTTTTGTTCTATGGAAGAACATTGTCATGCTGTTTCAGTGGTGCTGAATGTTTAGTTTAGGGCAATGAATTTTCACAGCTGGAAGTACTATGTGTTGTTTTTTAGGTGATAAATTAAAAGTTGAGCTCAGGGGATGAAGCGGAATGTTACAGAAATTCTGGAATATGAATATTTGGAAAATATTCCGAAATGAATATGAATATTCTGGTTTGAAATATCATTCCGCTTCATCCCCCCGAGTTGAGCATCTTCTGTATAAACGAATTAGTAAAAATCTTATTACTGTAACTGAAAAGAATAATTGTTTGGTACACTATACAAAGTCTACTACCCAGGAATTCCCTTTTTGTGTGGTCCCTGATAATCCTCTAATATATTAATGGTTAGGTCAAATTGGCTATCTGAAGTTGTCTCTCTGCAACTGACATACAGCAAGTTTTTGTCTTCGTGGAATCTGAGTCTTCTTCTTCATGTTCTAGTGTGAAAACGAAGTTGTACTAGATCAGCGGGTATCAAAGTTTTGCATCCTTTGTTATCGTATTGACAAATAATGACTTATTGTGGTTTTGAGTTATAGGGGGTTAACTAAAACAACAGTAATTAAAAGAAGCATTAGGAGTTCGAGTTATAGAGGGTTCGAGTTATCAGGGTTCAACTGTACTTCGAAGTATCAAGGTTTGGAGTTATAGGGGTTAGAATTGCAAGCGGCAAATTAAAAGGAAAATCAGCGAAAGATAATTTAGAAGAATATTTAGTTAGCGGGGAATTCGAGTTATGGAGGGTTCGATTTATCGGGATTCAACTGTACAGTATTGTTACTAATAGTAGTTTTCGGTTCAGCTTCAATTATTCATTTATTGTAATAACAGCAATTTATACTTAGCTTAGTAAACTTGATAAAGACATCAAACAACAGATACAAGTGTGATTGTACTACGGGACCAGGAACTCGTATCGTCTTACGAGACATTTTTAATGTAAAGACGTACTCAATTCCACTTTATCTTAGTTGTTGTGCGACATAATCGCTAAAACACAAGATAAACTTCATCTAAATTCACAACATTGTTTTGACTTGATTTGTCTCAACGAATATTAATAACAAGTAAAGATTTGTGTTGTACGGTACAATCATGAATTGCTCGTAGAATCTCTCAAGAATTAAAAATAAAAGTCTAACAGAGTCAATAGAGATTTCTGCCTATTACCACTGAGCAAATATTTGTGGCGAACTGCCTTAGTTCTTTTAGTCGGCTTCGGCTATGCATTCTAATTTTAAACATTAGTAGTGAATACCAATGTGTACGACGCAATCTAAAATTGCTTTTAAACTCTCTCAAAATGCAAAATTCAAAACTTTTATTCCGTTAATCGATGGGAAATATCCCTTAGGGTCGTTGTGGGAAGTTTTATCGCGATCTGACGGAGCCTTAGAGTTTTATCAAGAAACGTAGACCCTCAACAACAACAATAACAAGATTAGCAGCCTTTGGGAACCAGTTCCTGGTCCAAAAATACCAAATGTTAGTAAGAAAATTTATATTATAAGCAGTCTATGCCGGCTTTCAGTGCTACATATGTAACTATATGATATAAAAATGTTGATTGAAATTTTGCCAACTATTTCTATTTGAGGATAATTACGTCACTCGATAGCAAGTAAATGTTGGAGTAAAAACACGTTTGCTTCGTTCTTATTAACATATTTTTACTGTGTGCTGCCGGTTTGTTTACTTCCTGTACTCCACCATGCCGCCACGTATTTCTATGTTTTTAGTCTATAAGTTTCACATACTGACCGCGGATAGAGGATAGAATTATTCAGCACTGAAATGGGAACCCGTAAGCTATTATTCACGATTGGGATGGTTGTCATTAAAACTCTCTGCATTGCATCAGGTCAGTAAACGATCAATTGTTTATTCCGAATGCTCTGCCACTATAATGAACCAGCCATGAAGCTATTAATTCTTACTTGGATATCAGAGTCCAGTAATGGCTCTGGCAATTTCCTTTTTGAGTATCCCTCCGAACTGACAACATAATTATTTATATCTCATACTGATTTCCATTCGTTAAAACTGACATTTGGTTATATTGGGAAGACTAGTAAGTGTCGCTCTTAAGCGTAATTATGGTTAGTTTATTGTATTGGTTTTAAATGTCAGTGTAAATGTTATAAACACTCTAGTATTCACAGTTTACATTTATATTTAGAGAAACAAGTTTAGAACACTCCATAAATACAATCGTTAGAAATCGCGTTTATTATATAAGTAATCGAACAAGGCCGTATAAAATTTGGGGAAAAAAACACGCGTCTTTTGAACCCGACCGATCGCGTTAATTTCCTTTTTCCTCCTCTAGATCTTTCGTGTCACCTTTTTTTTAAATCGATAGTCGTTTTAATTACATAGATGGTTAAATTCCAACAATTAGGTAGGTTAAATAATTTAAAAATAATCATTCCGATAAGGTGTACAAATAGCCACTGCATACGCCTGCATTTCCCGGCTTTTCAAACAAAATTGGTTGACGTATAAATGTGTAGTAGTGTCCGAATCAGACGATTTCCATTTCAAAGGTATGGAAACAAAATTCCCAAACGCAGCCAACAGGGCTCATGTAGTTCAAGATCGGAAATGTCCTCATCCCTTTGTGACTTAATCCCTTGGTTTGAGAATTTATATTAATTGTGACGACACGATCTAACTGGATTTTTGAAGCTTTATCAATTGGCTTAACTTCATGACTTTGTCTCTTAGAGTATCGGCAACTGTACAACAACCGTCTTGTTCGAATCGCAGTACGGTGCGCTGTTTAATAAATATAAAAATTTAGTGAAAAAGAAAGTTATAGCTTTTTGCTTAAAAGTCAAAATTGTTAAAAAGATTCTTTGAGGTGACTAGCACATATTGAAAACTGTGTCTTCTTTGTAAAACTAACTCACGACCACAAAGAAACAGCGGAAAAAGAAGTTATTTGAATCGCCTGACAAACGCCCCAAAAATCGTGTTTGGATTGTTGACACATGCGTTTCTTTCCGTTTTGAAATTTTAGTTTAGGAAGTTCGGAACCATATATCAAAACTTAGTGATGTAGATTTACTCTCAAACCAACAAAAGTACACCGCCTTGCCTTTGTGCTATTCACTTCACTCACCGCCGTGCCAACTGCAGATTAATCGCCGATTTCAACAATACAATGTAAACTGATTGAAATGTCTAAAAAAATAACAAGGAACAAAAACATTTTGTTTTCTACAGGGTAAAATACTTATAATTTGGGTAAAGTTATTAATACTTCCAAATTTGGTTCTCAAAACTTTGTGCAGCGCGAGTTTATACATCTATCATTCATTATGTTTCTCGAACTCTTGCAACGATTTGTTTTTAACAAAACGTATAGATAATTCAAGTCGGTTTGGTTCACAACAAAGTTTCAGCCGATTTTTGCTACAGCACACTGAGTATAACTCCCAAGTTTGTATTTCCATCTGTGTTCAATGCGTGTCTATTACATCGTACAGCAAGACCTACGATATAGACATCGATATATCGGATAAAAGACGCGTTTGTGTCGATCGGGAATTTAAAAAGTCAAGCACCGAAAGAAGTCTTAATCAATAAATTTAGTCTAGACAACTTACTTTTGAGTTTGAATCAACAGAAATAGATCAGAGACAGAGGATGAAAATTGGACCGATGAAATTTCAAATTTTGGGGGATCCAAATCCGCGGATCGGGGTCCAAATCCGCTATCAGATTTGGACCGAGGGTCCAAATCCGAGGGGGGTCCAAATCCGCTGTTACACCGGTATCCTTATCATGACACCTTGGATGCAAGTCGGCAGCGGAACGTTCTAGCCTGCGTTGCTGGCGGCTTTGTGAGACTGAGCGGAAGTTCCGTTCACCATGTTAAATAAGAATAATCGCTTTGTTCCGACTTGTTCAACATTTTTTTTATTTATATTATTTTTTAAATAAATAAATTGTTGTAAAAAGGGTAAATACACATTTACAATTACAAATGACGAGGACAACAGAAAGGAAGCCAAAAGGTTTATTACAAACTGTCAGTCTTCCTCCTTTTACTTATTTAAGCTAAGATGAAAAAAGAGGGATATACAAGATGACGTAGGTATTAAGACTCGATTAATATTTTGAGATGAGATGGGATTTCAGTTTTTTACTAAAAGAGTAAATAAAAGCTTCTTTGATATCTGACTGTCCTATGAATTGAATATCATTCGACCTTGATATTTAATTGAAAATTGTCGAAGCTTAGTTCTAGTACGAGGTAAATGGAAAGATTTACTTGTTCTGGTATTATATCTATTAATCTGAGGCTATTGAGACCGAACATATCTTGAAAACCTATCGGAGTGAGGTTGTTTCTAATTGAAAACATGAATTGAGAAGTTTGTAATTTTCGTATATCTTCGAGTTTTAACAAGTATAAGCTCTTAAAATAGGGTTTGTGTGAGCAAGGAAGTGACTCTTATTTATAACCCTTATTATATCCGCTTCTGCAAAATTAGCAGTCTTGACTTGATTGTCTGATATGTATTTGACCAGACAATATTGCAATATTGCAGATATGGATAGATCACAGAGAAATATAAAATCTGAAGTGATTGTTTATTAAGGAAGAAGCTTTTTCATATCTCTTTTAAATAGAAATGATTTTTTTAAACAAAACCAACACAAATCACTGCTGCTACGTCAGAGGTCACCAGTCCCCGGCCTGCATGCTCGGTCAAAATTTACATTCAAATATATATCTTGATTAAAAAGCGTACATTGACACGGAAATTTTCTTCGGTTTTGCGAATTTTGAGTTCATTGATGACTACAGTTTTAATCTAAAAAATAAAAAAGTTAAGCTTTATAGGGAATTTAAAAACCGATCATCCTCGACAAAAGCTAACATATCAAAACAAAAGGAGATTTTTAAATCTCTAGTATACCTCTTACAACATTGTATACAAAATTTTTAAGGTTAAGGAACTTCCTCTTATTTACATAACCAACAATTTTTCTCACAAAGGGGGGGGGGGGGGTTGGTGCGCACATGTAGACCCTCGTAAACCTCTGCCTTAATGTAAAAATCAGTTGATGAACACACTGAAGAAGTTTCTTTCTCTCTGTTCATTAACTTACAGTTACAAAAGTACAAGAAAATATTCAGTTGCGAGTGTTCAGTAGAGGCGACAAAACTACCACCGAAGATGAAGTCAACAAACTCTTGAGGAAAGCGAATCTCAAGCACTATGGTTACAAGAAAATGATCATCTATAGCTTGGAGAAGAGAGAAAACAAACCCATCCACAAACGAAAGGTTGCGCGTTTTACAAAAACAGTTCCCTGTTCGGAACTACTTCAAATTGAGAAAGAGCTGTCGGGTCTTTTGCCTGGGATTTTTGGCTCTGCTATAGCCAAACGTGTGCGTGCAGAAATGGCGGGGAAAACGTTTGGCGGGAAGGGCAAGATATGCACATGTGGTATAGAAATTCATTTTCCACTGCCTGGAAGGTTATGCAAACAGCGAAAGACAAAGAGAGAGCTTGGTTATTGCAGGAAGTACTGTCTTTTCTGTTTCTGGGCAAGTGAGAACTGAAATACGAAAAATAATAGAGCTGATCCCCGAGGGGACCGAGGGAGGGGGACTCGTATTTTCTGGGTAAATAATAGGGATGCTTGTCGGGTAATTTAAAAATAACCCTAAAAATATCAAGGCGAGAAAAATTGCGATCCTAAAAAATACCTCATAACATCGAGTTTGAACAAGGCAGGGAAAACTGCAGAAAGAAAATTTGTTTTCGCACCCCTAAAAATACCGTTTTACTAAAATAACTTTTCTATGAAAACCCTAAAAATACGAACTTTCTAAAATAATCTTAACCCCTAAAAATACGAATTTTCTAAAATAACCTTGGTTTTTCTTTAAAAACCAAGAAATACGAATTTTCTAAAATAACTTTGTTTTTTCTTTAAAAACCCGAAAAAAGACAAATTCCCGAATTGGACCCCTAAGGGAAGAAGTCAAAACAATAGCATTTTTAAGGAACCCAATTATGTCGGGGGAGGTGGTGGGTGGCGGCACATACCCCTTACCCCACCCCTCCCCACTTTTTGAGAGCTCAATTTCTCAAAACCTGATTTAGGGGTAATGGTTTTTATTGCATTATCGACTCCTCTCTCCACAAAGAAGGCCAGAGAACTGTATCTTTCTTTCTTTTTTTTTTCACCGTTGTTTCGACCTTTTCCCTAAAGAATACGACGAGCACCTCTATCAAACCATTTGAAGGAGTACCCCCTACCCTTCCCCCGCCCCCCGGATAAACAGTTATCAACTTAGCTTTAGGGTGTTAATTAAAAACCGAACATTACAGCAGAACGTACACTATGCTAGGGTCCTTTACCACCAGCCGAGATATCTCGGCTTGCCGGGTTTCCCGTCTCTATTGTTTTAACTTAACTGGGTACTAACTGCTATATACTCTGTTAAACTTTCGACATATGTTGTTTGAATGTGGAAGGGTGATTTATGCCTTTAAATAATTCTGTAAACAATGAAATCTGCCTATAATTGCACACCAGTTATTTTGACACTGCACGCGGTTGTAACAGTAGACTTAATAAACGACGCAGCGTTCATTAAATTCTTCATGATCTGGGGGCGGCGTTTGTTCGAAGGTGGCGTTTATTCAAACTGCAAATTTTTTTAACCAACAACTGTAACTTTACTTCAAAAAATAGAAAAAAAAGATACAGTTCTCTGTCTGGCTGTACCGATCAAGCTTCTATTCAATGTTGCGGATCTTTGTCTATGTCTTTCAAACTTCAAACTTACAATTTTAAACGTCTTTGCTTTGTGTTCTTTCGTTCATATTTTATTCGAGGAAGTACGGTATGTTTCATTTATCTTTAGTCTGTTGTTTCAAATTTCTCATGCACTTAAAAGTACTACTATATACCAGTTTTACCACACTTTGCCGTATTTTTCACACTTGGTTGGTTCTCGTTCGGAAAAATATAGTCAGTTCTGTTAGTCATTGATATAATATATCGAGGGATGAAGCGGAAAATTTCAAACCAGAATATTCATATTCATTACGGAACATTTCCCAAATATTCATACTCCAGAGGCAAATATTCTCAAATATTCATATTCCCTTGTCTGGCCGGTCTAATAGTCATTTTCCGAGGTCAAAAATATGCGAATATTCGTACTCCGAGGCCAAAAACAAGCAAATATTAATTCATACTCCGAGGCGAAAAATATGCGAATATTCATATTCTGACGCCAAATATATGCAAATATCCATATTCCAGTATTCCACTTCATCCCCCGATATATAAGTGTTGATCATAAAACTAATCGATTGAACGATAAAGCTGATCATCACGTGACTGTACTAGGTCGCGACGCTTGACTATTGGCGGGTTCGTTCCGTAGAACTTTTGTTACATGCGATCAAACACAAGTGCTGCTAAAGATTTCATTCAATGGTTCGTACAAATACTTTAGAAACTCATATTTTAACCTGACTGTTTATTGAGATAATCTTATCCGTTCTGACTCAGTAACATTTTGAGCATTTGGTTCAGTACAAGTTCGCCGTTTGAACTAGACTTAATTTGTATCATTCTTATATGATGGCTTTTAATATTGTCTTACATCTGAGTAAACTGGAATAAATAAAGAATAAACCTTGTATTTGGCAACCGGGGGCTTAAAACTGATTAACAACAGCATTGCTTTGATCGATCCAACACACGGACCAATACATAAACGTGCATTTCCATGGCTTTTTAGCAAGCTACTTTACTGATTGAGAGATCCGTGACTGATAACTTTTCACCACCGTCCTAACCTGAGAAGTAGAAGTATCTTTAACACCCTGGTAATCTGTTTTTTAGCTTTTACGTTAAGATATTCAGCGTGACTGTAAAACTACAGTCGTGACAATGTATTCATATAATTGGCTTGTTCAATTGTCATCCGATATCTGTAGTTTTTGCTAACCGAATAAAATAACGAAGTGTAAGTTTCGGGTATTTACCCGTATCTGTTAATTAAAGTTTTATGAAGAACTTAAAACAACATTTCCTGTAAATAATCAACCATTTTCAATATGCTAGCACGGTTCTGTTTTCATAGCCATGAAAAGGAAAAATTTAGTCAGCACTATTTTTAAACCTTGCGTTATTTCAAACGGCGGTTCGCCGGTTTTATATCATGATTTTAAAAAATAGTCGAAAGAAAATAAACCCACAAGCTTACTGTTTTCCTTTAAGTACTGATATGGCTTTTAATCATTTGACTCTCAAACCATTAGCGTGGTTCACACTGCTTTTTGCCACGAAAAAACTTTCCACGATGTCGGCGATGACGTGTCATTTATTTCGTCCTTATAAGCAACTGCGCTTGCGCCACTTCATGAACTGGACAAAAACATTTTAAATTTGAAAAGAATCATGCCTCTCTTTAGCGCTTATATATTGATTAAGCGATTAAAACTCTAACATCTTTTCAAAATAGCTATGTACAGTACTTCATTAACCCAACGCTCAACAAAAATGCCGCTGCAAAGCAAGTGCTAACTTAGTTCTCGGTTGACTGCTGGTAGTGTTTACAATAATTTGCATATTGTTGCGCCAGCCGATGGAAAAAACTAGAAAGAGTTTATTTCGTTTTAATGTTCTATCTCGCAAAACTTATACTACAGACATTATTATTCTAAGGTAAGTTTTTAAGGTGGCGCAAACCGCTGCAAACATAATGTTTGAATGACTCAATGCCAAAAAAACCGAACTTTTTATATCAATGATAAATTTCGCGCGGTGTCGGGGATTCCTCTTACGTCATCAGCGAGTGTTGTCAAGGTGACCGCCCATGCATGCCCCAAGCCCGCAAGCCTGATTGGCTAGTTGCAGGGTTTTTTTTAGAACCATTACATCACAGTATATCAGTACAAAATAACCGGTTCAGTGGTGCAATTTCTGTTGTGAGTTGCACTGGCTTAAATACACACCTTGCCAGAGCTGTGGTCATTCTTAAATCAATTTCAACAGAATTCACTTCAATTGACAACACGTGCTCTTCGTTGCGATCGGAAGGGATAACAATATTTGAGAAAAATTTGACAAAGATGGAAAGCTCAGACGAATCTGTGCCTATTAATCTCAGTTTGGCTTTAGAAAATGCCCTGCAAGAAATTGACCTAGCTGTTTGTAATGAAATGGGAGATCAGCAGATCATGGAAAATATCGATTTGCAAAGCTATGATCTGGAAGAAGAACTATTCAAGTACAAAGACGCTGAAGAAGAAGAAAGGGTGAAGAGTCCATTAGCAGTTAGCAGCACAACTACGTCTGGAGCAGACCATGACATCGGTACTGTTCCAAATTGGATGACAAGCAATTTGAATTTTGGAGCCGCTGTTGATTTTATGTCACAGAATGACATTACCACGTTGAACACTGGCGAGGTTTATACAGAAGGCGTCACAAGCACTATAGCTTCCAACGCTTTTGCCAACGAATTCAATGATGAAAATCTAAAAAGGCTCTCAGTAAAAGATCTAAATAAACTCGTTAAAATGAAGGGCTTGACAAAAGAAGAGATATCAAAAATTAAGTACCAGCGCCGAACCATCAAGAATCGCGGATATGCACAGAATTGCAGGATCAAACGCATCAAACAGAAACAGGGCTTGGAAGAAGAGAATTTGTCACTGCAAAAGCAAGTCGAACTATTGCAAGCACAGATCGCTAAAGTCACCAAAGAGTGCGACGAAATAAAATCGAAGTATAGGCAAATAAAGAAATTTGTGTTTGCCTCTCAAGGCACTCCAAACAAGATTTACCAGGCTTCGTAAATCTTGGATCGCTACACAAGTGGTAAATGTAGCACGCTGTGTAAATTTCAAGGCGATTTAAAGACCACTGGAGTTCTTAAAAGGAACAGAACTGTTAACTGTCCAATTGTACAGTAGCACTGTTAATTGCTTTTACGAATCGAACGTGTCTCGCTTGGTAAAGTTAAAAATACCGCGAAAGAACCTGCGACGAACGTTCCACGACGTTTTTGGGATCCGTCCGAACATGTTCCAGTGACGTCACCTTTGTACAGTTGTCCGCTGACACTCAGATTTATTGTTCACCAAAAAAACAAAAAAACCAACAAAAATCTGAAAAACTGACAAACAACAACAAAAAAATTGTCAAAAAGAACAAAATTACATAAAGTTCAAAGCATTCAAAACAAAGCCATAACAGCAACCCAACCCAAAAAATTGAGTTTTGTTTATTCATTTCAAAAGGAGAAATTGTTGTCTTAGACGAACAGTTGGGTAATGCCAGAACTGTAAGTTGAAGATAATTAATTTTATTGATGTTCTTGTTTGTTTTCCTGTACTAAAAGAATTTCATGAATGTATGGAGGAACAGTTTATAGCTGAAAATGTATGCTTGTGTATCCAATGAATGGAGTTGTTTAAATAATTGAGTTTTATACATGTATATAAATTTTAAGCAAGTACAAAAGTGTAGGAAAATATATTCATATACATACAAGTGGACACTAATATTGGTTCTGGGAAAGCCTAGTTAAAAACTATGAAAAGCTGTCAGGAGTTTAAAAGGAATTTTTATCAGTACTTTTGCTCCAAAATAATGAATTAAGCCTACAATGTTTTAACACAAAGCTTTCTAACCTTCTTAGTGCATCAAGTATAATGAAATATGTCCTTTCTCATTTGTCGAATTCTCCATTCAAGATACATTACTTATGGTTAACAAGACCTTAGCCTAAATTGTTGCCATGTTCAGGGCTTATAGCCATAAACGAACAAGAACATTACTATTCATATACTTGTCATGTTTCACTGTAGACCTAGAAAGTCAAACAAATAAGGCTACATGAAAACTTCAATTACCGTGCAAAATGTTTTACAATGTATTAAACCATAAATTCAATTATTTTTTTTGTTTTGTTTGTAAACTTGTCTTTAATCATGCTTGTCATGACAGCATACAGCTTAAAGACACAAAGGTTTACAATTTAGAACTAAGTAAACAAGGCATTTTGTTAACAAAAGGGAGTTTGAGAAGGAATTTTTATTAGTACTTTGAAAAGTTCTAAATAATATACAAGTTTTTGTAAAATCCTCAAGTTTTGATGTGGATTAACATTTAGAAACAAGATATACCATGATATATTTTTAGAACTTTGCAGCTCTCAGCCTATGATTAATTTTATTACTCACTATAAGAGTATTAGTTTACAAAACTACTTATATTATATTCTGTAATACAGGTAATAGTTCTGATTAAGCTATATTGCTATTTTGTTACTTATTCAATAAAACTGTTATCTCTTCCATACTGTATTTTGTTGTTTGCCAGTTGTGTTATTTCCATCATTTAAAAAGTGTACCTATGTCACACATAACTTTAAATTTGGGAGTGAGTTTTTTGATATACAAAGGTGTTGGAACCTTGTGGGGTTTAAAGATATTTAAAGCTATCAAATATAAGAAAAACAAACTAAATAATCCAAACTTGAATCTTGAACAAAAATGAAAAGCATTTTTTATCATTCTTGTAAATATATTTACCATTATTATTTGTTCAGGAACAGGATAAAAAAGCAAAAAAAAACATTGCCTTCTTCCATTTTGGGAAAAATATATGTACAGCTTTAACTATTTTGAGTTCAAAAAGAAGAAAGGAAACAAGGTTTAAATTGAACCAAGGAGAACTCTGACTTTGATCTTACTGCATGCAACAGATTTCAACATTAGCTGAAGCCTAGCAGAAATTTTAATTTTTAATTTTTTTATATTTTTATGTAGGAAGATTAATGTCTTGTTAACAGATTAATTATCATCATCTCACTGGTTATTTTGAAACTTTTAGCTATTTTACAACAAAGACTTGATTGAGAAAATTTCTTTTACCATGCCAAAGCCATTTTTATTTGATTAACCAATAATTTTATAAAGTTAACAAGTTTTACTTATCAAGTGATGCACACTATCAACCGATGAATAGAAAAGTGCCAAAATAACAAGTTTACAATTTTTCAGGAATCAATAAATGAATATTAAATTAAAAGCAATGACACAAAAGCGAAATCAAAAATACTTGCCGAAAGACAACCCTTTCCTGCCCAATCCTCAATGCAAAGCAAAATCACAGTTTGAATTAGAAAATTCTGTAAGCCTCTGATAATAAGCCCTTGGGAATTTGAGGACCAACTTTTGAAACAGAAAACTCCTCCCTCCCCCACCCCACCTCAAAAAAATAAGCCCCCACGTTATATTTTAGCAGTAGATACGTCTGCGGTATCGACAGTTGTAAGTATTACTAGGGCACACCAATTTTTTTTCTTCTTTCTCTGGGTTCTTTTCAGAAAAAAATGGACTGAGTGACTGGGAAAAAAAACAAAATAAAAAAAAGGTTTTAACATTTAAACAAAAGAATTTGTTATACACTGCTGACCAAGGAAATTCTACAGAACAACATTTGTCCCTGAATTCATAGACACACTGTTCATGTGTTTGTGCATCAAAATGGAAATATATGGCCAGGGACATTCCAATCTTTTGCCTCATCCCTCCCCTGTACAGTTTAAAATTTGTTTCTATTGTTTTTTCTTATTAAGACAGTAAACAGCAAACTAAATCATGCCTAGTGCACATATAATTTTATGACTAGGAGATCATTTTAGTTGAGAATTTGACACCACTTGCAAATGTAGAATGTCATTGCAGTGGTGCATGAATAAGTTTGTTATGACAAGTTTCTATCAATTTTTGAGAAAACAATGAAATTTTCGATGCAGATGCTAGAGAATAAGATGATATTTAAGCCTGCAATTTAAATGATACCAAAGAGGAAGAAACTGGTGAAGATGAAATGGATGAAGATCAAGAAGACTGAGAACTTTTAGGAATGAAGCAAGGGCATGCGACCTGACCTTTCCATCTTTTTAAGACTGTCTAAAAATTAGAATTTTCTGGCAGTTTTAATTTTTCCCTGAAAAGACCCCTTTGAGTGATGTACAGCAGCTTTCAAATTAGTACATGTATACATACTTAACACCTACTTGCAAACTATTTTTAAAATATTTGGTATTTCTTATAAGGGTAGTTTTCAAACCGAGAGATATTGTTTAAGGTGGAAAATTTTATGCCTCAGTCTTTTTTAGGGTATTTTAGGGACTTTTCCTAGGGTCATTCACTCTACCCTTTTTTAAGCAGGGAATACAAAAACTTATAACTTATGGTATGGGAGTAAACCCCCCCCCCTTCAAGTTATATGCAAGTTACAACTGTGTCAACAAAAAGAGATGACATGGGGGGGAGGGTTGCCCCAGATCATTGCCTAAGTAAACAGGTAAATCAAAAATATATATTAAAAGAGTTGACATCAAAAGTAAAAGTATATTTTAACTCTAAAATAATAACTGTTAATTTGTAAGAAAATTAAAAGTGAGTACGAATATATTGTTAGTCAACAATACATGTAATTTATACACTTTTTAGAACTTCATTTGAGCACCTGTATCCCAAAAGGTATAACTAGAAACTCTCATTTTTTTTATTACAATCAATTAAGTATACTAATTAAGGGTAATTAACCATTCAGGGCAGTATAACCACACCCAATGATCATTCTTCTTGTTATTTGGTTAATTAAAATTCAAACTGTGCAACATACTACTAACGAAGTCCATTTAACAGTTTTGGAGCACTGACCATATATCTGATACGAAAGGTCAACAGCAATACAAACTAAGTAGTGGATCAGAAATTGGGGTAAAATTTCCGTACTCACCCATTCTTAATTATGCATACAGCAGTGGCCGCGAAACTTCACATTTTCATGCAGTTTATGGTCGCCAAACTCTATGTTTTCATTTCGGGAATTAAAAGATAAAATCCTTACCCAACCCTCACCATTACTCCTAACCCTAACAGTGATTTTGAGAATTTTTTGTTGCTCGTAAAACGAGATTTACCTCCGATATTTTGGTTTGAAATCAATAGCTTCGTATGCGTAATGAAGTATGGGGGAGTAAGGAAATTTGACCGAGATTTTATCTGTCATCTAACTATTGTTGGAGTATTGATATCCGGAAAAAAATTGAACATGCACGCTTACCTGCAGCAAAAATTCTTCACCCTTCCTTTCTCAAGAGGCTTGTACGTGCGAGTAGTTGCGAGGTCTAGATCTTGCCTGCAGTTTGGTTATTAACTCAATGTGCAAGACCTCGCTTCAACATCCACGGAACTATCCGTACGATGAGATCTCCAGTTTCCCGCTAACGCGACCGCTGACCTGTCTTCTAGGTAATTTGCGTGCCAAAACACGGTAAAAAAAGTAGTCCATAAACCATTACAAGTTGAACAAAAACTTAAACAAAAAAAGACAGAAAAGAGGTCTTTCGTTTCGGCACTGATAAAAAATTTTGGATACGTCAAGAGCAAAATTAAACTGGTTGGGGGACGGAAAGGACGGAAGGATGGGGGACGGAAAGGACGGGAGCCGGAGGGGGTAGGCGGAGGCTACCGAACTCAACAACACCCTAATAACACATACCCATGTTCCGCCGCTGTTTTATATAAATGATAAGGCAACGTACAAAAGAACATCCGGAAGAATCCGTAATGTCCCTTTTTGAGAGGGACCCACTCAAATAATTATTCTGATGACACGGGGGAAGTCCAAGGATTTTTTTAGTCTTTATTTAAAAATAACACAAGCGCAGTTTACCGGGTTTGCTAAAAAAAATAGGAAGGTAATATTTTTGGGGGTAGAAAGTATGAAAGTATGTATAGCGTTTAGACTCCATAGTTTTCTCTTTTATAAACCTCGTACCCAGACTCTTTTGATGTTTGGGTAGTTATAACGGTTCACGCAGCAACTTAGCTTGATTTCACCTGGTGTAAACTAAACCCAGTTTAATTGAACTTGAGTCCAATACGAATAAATATTTTTGTTTATACTCTGATTGTTTATATAACGATGTGGAGTTTTATTTCATTATTGTGTGTATGAGAAACATTTTTGCATCTGTAATATTTTTATAACCAATCACTCTATCCGCAATTTAACTTTCGATTAATTGGTCGCAGTTAATTCCTGGTTTGTGGTCTCAATTAATGAGAGATTTTTGTTTTGTAAAACGTGCCAATGGACAAGAATTTTCTTTGAAACAAAACATTTCGAGTTCCAGTTGAATTAGTGCACTACTGGAGAAGACAAAAACTTTTTGGTCTGAAAATTTGCATTTTTTGAGCAGCAGCTGGCTTTTGTGTTGTAACTCTCTCAAATGCCGAACAGTTTAATGTTTGTTGACAGGAAGGAAAAGTAACAGTTTGGTTGCGTCTGGTCTCGTTTTGAAATGGGAAACAAAGTCACGGCTTTTACAGAAGAACAATTGGAGGATTATCAAGTATTGTAATTTCCCCTTGTTATATGTGTTTCGTGCATCGAATTAAGTTTAAACTTGAAGGTTTTTTTAATCTAAGCTTTAACGTACAAGTTAAATCAGCACTGCTGACACGAAATCGTTTTCAAACACACAGGACTGCACTTATTTTAACCGAAGCGATGTCTTGAGGTAGGAAATTTTGCCCTGTTATGTTATCAATTGGTTGTCGTTTAAGTTTTGTGTACACATTAGTTTCTCTAACCTTAATCAGCTTGCACTCAGCTATGGATCCAGTGACAGATAACGAACAGTCTCCTTAAGAATGAAATTGAGATATGTTAAAGTAAAATTAAACTGAAGCATGTCTAAAGTAAGGAATTAAAACCGAACCATTACGTACGAGAGGAAGAAATCCTAAAATCTTTGAGGTAAAGTTAAAGCAAATTTACTTGGGCCGCTGAACCAAATCTTAAAAAACAGTAACTTGTCGGTTGTATTTACAATAACATATTTATGCATGCATTTATCCTTGTTAAAAATTAAGACTCGTTTTGAGGCCAAACCACCAAAATATACGAACGCTCATTTCTGCGACTATCTCGATAAAAAATACACCTTTTTTCATCAAGAACAGCGAGGCTCAAATCGCCCGAAAAATAAGAACAATTTGAGGCTGAAATGAACATTTTAAAAAAAATCAAAAAAGGGAAAAAATACTAAAAAAGCGTAAAAAGAAAAAAAGCTTAATATTGCCAAAAAGTACACAGGAACAATTTCGCACTGTAGTTTGATAAAGTACATGTAATACCATTAAAATCAAATGTCTTGCATATACACACGTTCTTGAACTAAAAACTGGACATAAGACGGTTAAAGTTTGTGATGAACATAAGGGTATAATTATCTGATAGATTAAAAACTGATTTGTAGATGTTAGAAAATTAAAAACCACTGAATGATTTAAATTCCCCAAAATTTATTTCGAGTTGTATCCCCATTCTTCTTCATCTTTAGAGGTCTGGGGCTTACATTTAATACTTGAAATTTCAAACTTCGCTTTTACTTGCAACAGTTTTGCAATCGTTATCTCATTGTATTAATACAAGTATTTGATGGATACACCGAGCTAGACTAGCCCCGAACAGACATGCTTATCTTCATTTCAACCTGTATATTGTAAGTTCCAGTTAAAGAACAAAATTTGATGATTTTTTATATGAGCTTATTTTTTGATCAGCAGAAACGGTTGGTACACACCCCGAACCCCCTAAAAATCATTTAGTGTAAGGAGCGATTAAACCAATCGACTATGAGAGAATTTGAAAAAAGTAACACTTGAAAAGATAAACAAAAGCTACAAGTTGTAACTTTGCTTTAACCTTGATACAAAAAACAACAACAATAAAACAATACTTTGGTCCAAGATTTGTACCTTTAGGGAAGAAGTCAAAACAATGGTATTTTTAAGGAACCCAATTTCGTCGAGGGAGGTGGTGGGTAGCGGCACATACCCCCCTACCCCATCCCTCTCCACTTTTTTAAAACTCAATTTCTCAAAACCTGATTTAGGGGTATTGGTTTTTATTGTATTATGGACTCCTCTCTCCACAAAGAAGGCGTTGGTGCAATCACTTTATCAATATCTATTTTATTGAACATGATATTTGCTCTTGAAATTCAGCAGTTTTGAAAAAAGGTGGTTGGTGGTGGCACATAATACCCCACCCCCTAAATTGGGTTCCTAGGAAGTACCATTGTTTTTACCTTTTCCCTTATATAATATGGTGGCAATTGATCCCCATTCCCCACCCCCACCCCCCTCCCATGCCTGACTGTAGCTACGCCCCTGGATTCATTTTGATGTTACTTAGTAAGCCGTTTAATAATCAGTTTCTGGAAATATTTTTGGGGTGTGACGATAGAATTCACAAGAGGTACAGAGAGTTGCGCCCTGATCTGATTCCTGAGGATTTTAAAGCCCTGGAAGAACAACCGAAGCTGAAGTTTCGATACCTGCAACTACTACCAGAGCTACAAGTAAGTCATGGTTTGACCAAATAATCTTCTGATCAACTTTTGCAATTACAATTCCAAGGACATTTTTACTTGGCACTCAGTTATTCCTGGGACTGGAAATGAGATGGTATGAATAGCCAAAGAGGCGCGAGTTATTGAGTTGGCCATAGTCATCACATATCCAACAGACGCGAATGGAATGGAATAAATGTTTTGTAAATTTCATGAGCTTTCTGAAACCCTCCAAGGATTCGAGCTACATCCCTCCCTCTGTATGGTAATTAAGTCCTAAACCTTCCCCACTGCGCCATAATCTCATATCGAAACTTGAAATTAAAATCATAGCCAGAATATTAATGTCAATTGTTCAGCGTGGCGTGTTTTTTGCCGCTCGTTTTTCTTCTCAAGGCAATATACACAGCATGACTACATTACTCTGGTTTATACGCTTAGGATTTTTTTACATTTTTCTTTTGTGCAGGAAAACCCTTTCCGACGCCGTTTGTGTGAAGTTTTTTCTCAGAATGGAGACGGATCCTTGACGTTTGATGAGTTTCTGAACATGATGTCAGTGTTTAGCGACACAGTATGACTTGATTTGTATTCTTTATAACTAGTTAAGTATATGTTACCGGTTAAGAGGAAAAGGGTGTGGCCGCGCTTGGCTTACCCCTGCCTGGGAGGGCAAGCCTGTTGACTTCTGATTGGTAGTTACAGCTGTAGCTCTGTCAAATTGGCTACAAATTAAAAACTAAGTGTGGCTGAGATTATTATAACTGATTTAATGAAGGGGGGAGGAGCTCCCGGCGAAGGACCTGTGCGCCAGGCTAGTTTGATCCAGTGTGAGAATCGTGTTAGATATGTTTAATTTATCAAGTTTATATTATGACACTATCATCAGCATCTATTATAGTATTGATGTATACCAACAAAAGCGACAACACGATAGGTTAACGTTAACCGATCGATACCAATCTGCCTTGTCACCACTCATCAGATTATAACTACTTATCTCTAAGCTACTCAAAAACCCTCAACCTCATCAGCAATTAGTGTCAGTATCAGTCCTCAGTCCGTATTTGATACCAGTTCATTAACCTTGGACTGACTGCAGATATTGTTTAGCTTGTGTTTACACTTGCTGTCCTAGCACATCAAATCAGCACCTCCTCCAAAGAAGAAATCACGCAATTCCCTCCCCTCCCCCTTGCCTATTTATGTTGTATATATTTTCTCCCCGGCTTCCCACTTGTTTTTTTTTTATCGGTGACTCTTACTTTAGTTATCTTGATGACCTGCATGACCTTTGGTAGCCAATTTTCGATTTAACAATGTAATGTAAATAGTGTCTAAAACTAACAAATGTTTTTGAATTTTATCTCTGATTAAACGTATCAAACGATACATTATATATTTAAATTACAATGTTTTTGAATTTTATCTCTGATTAAACGTATCAAACGATACATATCGTCGCAGGCCCCAAGAGAATTAAAAGCAAAGTATACATTCAAGATATACGGTAGGTCGCAGTAAGAGAAATAGATTGCATTTGGGAATGTTAAGTTGAGTTTCTTGACATTCATTTAATAGGATCGTCTTTCTAATGTGCGAGTCAATTCCAACCGCGAGCATCCCCCAGGACAAACCCCGGGCCGGCATTTGATAGAAGATGAGTCCAAGGGGGTCGGGCATTTGGCAGTTAGCAGTGTCCCGGCCCCCAAGGCATTTGCAAACAACAAGAAACTTGCCTCTTGTTTCTGACGGCGCTCAGAAGTCAAGAGTTTCAAACAAACACCAGTCTTTTTGGAATATCATCGAATTTATCGGCTTTGTCTTTGTTCGATGGGAGCTAGTGTCCCATTTCATGACCCTATAAACAACTCACCATTACACCATATCGCTGTTCATTTTCGACTCACGAGTACATAGTATATAAGCCACAAGAAGAAGGAACAAAAAACAACCTCTATACATGATAAGTTGGGTGGAGAGTAAAGCGCAATGTTCCGTTTAGTTTCTGTTCCCGCTGTTTAATCCAGTTCTGTTGAGCCGAAACAGTTATGTTTAAAAATTGATGACTAATATTTTTGTATATCTGTCTGATGGACGAGGGGACGGACATTTGACCATCATAGTAGGAACGGGGGCTGGCGCATTTGCCCACGTAAATTGCCCGCTGGGCCGGGCCCGTATTTGACCATTTTTTTCAAATGCCCGGGGTTTGTCCGGGGGGGTTGCTCGCGACTGGAATTGACTCGCACATAAAGCTATTCGCTATGTCCGAGCTACTAGCTACTGAGGTATTGAGTCCAGCAATCGTATATAGATGTGCCTTTATCCTTCTTTTCTTGTCTATAGGCAGATCTCAGGTGACGTAAACACCTTCGGGACCATAAACAAAGGAATCTTTGTGCCAAACTACTAGCCAAATAACAGTCAACTCATTAACACTCGCCTATTGGGTTTTCATTTGTTTCATTATCCTGGGTTGGTATTTCGGCGTAAAAAGGGAAACCTTGTTGGGATATGTGAAAAAAACACCCCAGAAATAGCAAAGGCGTCAAAATTTTTGACCCAAAAAATACCTCGTAACATTATTTTTGAAAAAAAAATAGATTAAAACTTCAGAAAAAAACGACTCGTCTTGATTTTGCACTCAGACAAATAGAAATAACGTTCATCCATTTATTGCAATCTTGATTTGTTTCTGAAACTCCCTTAAAAATACTAAACTGCTAATTTTGACCCCAAAATTTATAACAAGTACTCCTATCAGTTTTCATACTAATAACTAGAGTACCCCCTCCCCCCTCTCCCCCCGTTTCCGTAAAACATCATCACACTGATATAAAAAAAAATATTGAACTTAAGTAATGCAGGAAAGATTTCCCATTTTGATAGATTTTGACGGTGACCAGCAACTTGGAAAAGAAGATCTTCGACAAACCGTACGCTGCATTACGGGCAACGAACTGCCAAAAGATGAAGTGGAATATGTCGTTGAAAAAGTAAGTTTGTACGTCAATAAAGGTGTATACGTATGTACGTTTGCACCCAGGCCTTTTGTGTGTTCAGGCGCGGATCCAGGAATCTTGGGAAAGGAAGGAGGGGGGGGGGGGTAATCCTTCAGGCAAGCCCTCAGCCCTCACCAACGCGGCTCATATTTTAGGAGGGAAAGCTTGCGCACAGCACGAGCCATCAAGGGGGTGAAATTTCGAACCTCTAAGGGAAGAATTCAAAACAATGGTATTTTTAAGGAACCCAACTTTGTCGGGGGAGGATGTGGGTGGCGGCACATACCCCCTACCCCACCCCTCCCCACATTTTCAGAGCTCAATTTCTCAAAACCTGATTTAGGGGTATTGGTTGTTATTGTATTATGGACTTCTCTCTTCACAAAGAAGGCGTTGGTCCAAGCACTTTATCAATATCTATTTTATTGAACATGATATTTGCTCCAGAAGTTCAGCAATTTTAAAAAAGGTGGTGGGTGGCGGCAAATAATACCCCGCCCCCTAAATTGGGTTCCTAGGAAGTACCGTTGTTTCGACCTTTTCCCTTATATAATATGGTGGCTGAAAAGGGGCGCCTGGCCGGTGTCATTTTCTACCTTATTCCTCAAAAATTCGTGTCAAAATTGTTAAAGACTGAGTTATGATTAAAACTTAAAACTGTAACTTAAAACTGTAACATTTTCAACTAGAAAAGAATAATCAGGAGTATATGGTAATTTTAAATTACTCGAAAACCGGCGTTAGAGTTTTAAGTTTTACACAAGTCAGCCTTAACAATTTTAATTAGTATTTTTAGCGATTTAAAGGATAAAAATTCTTGGTACGCGCAAACATGAACAAGCTTTAGGCGGGAGTAGACCCAACTATTTTTGTTGGATGGTGAGGAAGTCGAAAAAGATATTTGTATAAGAAGAATATTAAAAATCAGCAAACCGTCACTCCTGGCAAGGGATTAGTACAGCTTTGGTTTCAGGACGGTTTGGCGGATTTACATCAAATATTAACTTCAAAATTAACTTTTAAACTTCCCAAAAAATCACTAAATTCAAAATTTTCTTTAAAACTACTGATCTTCAAAACATAATTACAAATTGAAGCTCATCCAAAAATTTTGAAACATTCAAGGTGATTCTCTTTCATATCATCTGTGTTATAAGCGATCCGAACCGATTTTGTAGAATCAAATCAAGGACGGAGGCGAAGAAACGTGAAAGTGGCGACAAAGCAAGCTTTGGGTATACTCGTGAGGGCCTTAAGCCAAATGATTCAACAACTGTGAACAGGGTTTGGGGCAAGGTTTGTATTAGGAATTTAACAGAAAAATTGCTGTACAAACGCTAAGGTGCAACTTTCACAAGGGTTGGAGGTGCTATTCGATTCTAGAAAACTTAAAGATGCAACTCACTGCTACTTCTTTTTCTTTTTCAAAAACATTACCTGAAAACAAAGAAACACAAAAGTTTGGGGTTTAAGCTTCCCAGGTACATCAGTTTCTGTAGCTTAATGGGTAGAGCATTTGGTGCGGCGGCCAGAAGCAAATTCGTGCCCAGGCTCAACTTATAATTACATGCCAGTATGTATGAGTGGAGCCTGCGTACGATTTTAAACAACAAGTTTCTTGTTTTAGGTTCAGCAGTCTCTTGGAGAAATACTTCTTGTAAATTTAGTTCCACGTACAGTTACAATCAAAATTTAAAAACCTTTGACTCATTCATGTCCATCCTGCTGTGTTTTGATCCAAAGATGTCCGGCCGGGATTGACGTCATAGCCCAGTCTCCCTAAAACCGGACAATTCTCGTCCCCAGAGCCCATCGCTCCGGCGGGGCCTTTCTCGTGCGAAGGCCCCGCCGTCTAAGAAAAGCGATGGGCTCTTGGGACGAGAATGAGACCGGACCAATTTTTGACCCAAGTTATATTTTCTATTGTTATTTGCTAAGCACATGGATTTTTCACTGCAGATTTTGTTTTGTTTTTTGTTTATTTCTCTCTAGAAACGCGCCATTTCGCATCTAAGAAAAGCTAGATTTCAAAAATTTCCAGGGGATCATGACCTCGGACCCCCTAGTTCGCTCGCATCTTCGGCGCTTGAAGAAGTTTCTATGTCGGTTGGACGAACTCTGACGACCTTCCATTGGGCCTGGGTTGTGAACCAACAAAACGGAAACTTCAAACGCGAAGAAAAACTCGAGAATACGACTGATTTCAAAATTTTTTTAACGTCCATATTTTCAAGACACTTCACTGGATAATGATCGAAGAAATTACAACTGTCATAGGCATTTTAACAATCTAATTCAACAGCTGATGGAAGAATCTGACTTGAACGGGAATGGAACATTGTCGTATGTGGAGTTTGAGAAGGTTATGGACAGAGCACCAGAGTTTATGAAGTAAGTAGGTAAAGTGGACAGTGCTATAATTGGGTCAATGTGCCCAGGGAGCTCTATTGCTTTCCCGAAGAAAAACACTTAATCTAGCCTGCATCATTAAATAAAGATAGTATAAGTATTAAAAAGGTTAGTAATAGCATAATAACGCAACAGTAATGATAAAAGTATTAAACACAGTCAAAGTATTATAATAATGAAAAACAGTTTTTTTTCATCTCTTCAGTTTAACTTTAATAAAGTCAAAACGTAACATGCAACATGCAACAGAAACTTAACTCATGGCCGTAGCAGAGAGGGAGGGGGGGGAATGCGTGCTCCAAAAATTTTTTTTTCAATTTAAGAGAATGTAAGAAAAAGGGTGTGGTCATATATCCTCGCATATCTCTCCCTTTTTGCAACCCC
>JAOBAT010055547.1:0-27851 GCA_026413305.1 Hydrozoanthus tunicans
ATGGAAAGATCAAAGATTTAAAGAAAGCGAGAACTAAAGACAACCGCGAAAGTGCGTCAGAGAATCAAACAGCCCCCGATTTTTCGAGGATAAAAAAGCGTGCTTTTTTACCAATCGTCAAAAAATTCTTTTGTTCAACAATACATCTTTTGAACTTATTTTAATGATGTTATCGTTGATGGCCGCCAGTTTGTACGCCATCGTTGATGACGTCATCACAGAAAATCACATAACTCATCGTTTGCTTTCAAAAATGATGTTCTGCCTGAAAGAATAACTGGATTTAAATTATTTTTTACCATGTAACAAATCAAGAAGTTTTCTTTGAAAATTCTTCATGTTAGCAACTATTTATAGTTGCTTTAGAATAGTTTTCAAACAAAAACTCTAAAACTTTGGCTGAAGGCAGCTATTTTGTATTTGTGCAAGTGGTTGGTTTGATTACAAGATGAGTTAGTTGATCATGTGCACCTACCTTCCCAAGCAAATTTTTTTTTAATTTTATTTAAAACCGTTTGGAACATTTTGGTGGCAACGAGTTTGCAGTTTTGACTTTTCTTTGCTATTGCTACCATGGAAACCATTTTGAGATCAAATGGCATAAATTAGTTGAAAGTTATTTGAGCACTAAAACAAGTGCAAAGTTTTAACATTGACTTTATATGGATTAGAAGAATAGCATTGAAGAACACTGGTTTTATACCTGTTGTTTCTGTACTACGGTTACCATTAAAACCATAAGGTGCCACGTGACCACACTTAATTGGAAGTATACTAGACACTCATTACACATACCAAGTTTAATAACAAATGGTTATTTGTTGCATGATTTTGAAAAAAAGACGGGTGTCTGGTTGCTCCCCCCCCCCGATATCCTAATCCGAACTGGCGCCGCAAAGAGTAATTGATGAGACTAAAATTTTGTCTGGTCGACAACAACAACAACCACGACCAAGGAAAAACAACAACAGAATATGACTGGGGTTATCACGGGTAGCCCAGTAATGAAACATAAATGTACTTCATTCTTGTTAGTTGGATGCACAGACAGTGGCATTTACATGACATCTGTTTATTGCAAACTGAAGGAATTCAAATGGCAAACAGACAAACAAATTTGTTGCACGGTGTTTCCAAAGAGAAAAATGTGTTGTATATGTCTGTTTAAATATCGAGCCTCGTTTCCATGTCACCGTTTTTCCTTAGCAGTTTACGTGATGAGTATTTATTTAAGACCCTTCCTCAACAAATATTTGAAATTGTGTTGCTGTTTAATTGACAATTTTCATAGTACAGACCGATACAAAAGCATTTAGTGTTACAGCCTCGCTTCCATTCCCAGCTGTCCTATGACATCCTTTTTGCCTCAAACTTTTTCATGCAGATATATAACCGTTGAATTCTCTAATCTCTGTCTTTTCCTAAGTGAGGTATTGTCAAATGTGGCGATTATATTGCACTTTATTTTCAAGCCTCGTTTCCATGCTGAATTTTGTGTGTCAATATTTGAAACACCCAGACAACATTTTCTGAGTTCTTAAGGGTCCTTTTAACATATCTTGGTAGGTTGCTTGCTTTGATCACAAATTTCCCACGGGATTATATTTGCTCCCTGACTAGTTCACAAAGCATATACACTTCTGTAACGATTTTTTTTTCTTTTTTGAGATGAGCGTTTTTACTTCTCTTGGAGAAAGTCTTTGGCTATTTTATTATCTGCCCTGGGTCTTGCAAAATTGCAAGTTGTGACAAATGACATCTCAGCAAGCAGGTCTTGCCAGCCCTGACCTCACAGTGATAGTCTAAGGGAAACAAGAACAGGCCTACCAGTTCTAACTAGTGCACAAGCGTTAGCAAACACTCACTACAAACGCTCATTAACGTAAACGCTCAGGTTTGACGGTGGTTTAATATACGATGGATTTTATGTATTCCTCGCCGCATTTTATTCTCAACTGATCACATAAGGAAACGTCAATTGTCATTCACCGAGGGAAACTCCGAGTTTTCTTCGGAGCTAAACCCAAAAAGGTACTGAAGTTGTATCCACTTCCTAACATTTTTGCTTCCCGTTTGTTTCTAGATTTCAAAATGTTTATATAATAAACTAAGATTTGAACGTTGAAGTTGTGTTTTATCATATCCGTTGTGCTTTCGTTTCAGCTGCTTAAGTACTGAATTGAATGAGTTGTCTTGTTACTTTGCTTAAACACTAGATAAAATCTATTTAAGGTCTGGAGCTGATATCTAAATTAAGAAATAGATGTTCATTTCGTTTTGATTTGTTTTGGTAAACGTTAGTATCAAAAAGGCGGTTCAGGCTTAGCTCATTCATAGAGTCGTATTCAGTTTCGCAAAACAATTTATTATTTTTTTTTAACTCTTTGGTGTTTTAAAATTTCTTTTAAAGAAACTTTTCGTTGTAACCCAAACTATCAACAAAACGAAGATCAACATTCAGCAATTTGTCCTGTCTAAAATTTTGTTTTTGTGCATAAAACAAAACTAAGAGTTGTGTTTGAAAGTTTTGTGACGTCAAAACCGTGTTTGCACAGGCTAATGCAACACACCTAAATGACCAATCAGAGCGCGCGTATTATCAACATTATTTTATAATTTATTTTAAAACCAAGTCTTCTCTTAAAAATGAGCCCAAACATTTTTTTCGTAAGGGGTAGCTATTCCATTTACAAGCTATCGAAGCAAAGTTTACGAGATTAAAATTTTAAAAGTAAAAAAAGGAATAAAAAGATAAACTTTGTTATCAACCGGGATACCGTAATCGTGCTAGCAAGATTTATTTCAATAATTGCACGGTCTTGTTGTCTTATGTGTTCTATTAGTGCAGCTGGCCAGGTAGGTTCCTCATTTTCAGTTGTAGTATCTGATACAGTCTCAATGTTGCAACCACCAAGAGATCAACGACGACGCCATAACGAACATTGCGAAAGCTGCATGGGACAGCGATACTCTACATGCTCCTCCTCTTGCATAGGGCCCTTGACACATATCGTTTTCATCTGGTAAAAACGGCCTTTTTGTCGTCAAATCAGTTGTACAATTTATGTCGGTGAATCCTGGTGGACAAGTACAGCGGTATCCATTAACTCCATCCATACATGTTCCTCCATTTGCACAGGGATTTGGAGAACACTCGTATATATCTGTTTAAAAAAAATCAGAAATGTGAAATATTATATTTCTAAACTAAGTGTACTTAAAACGTCTATACATTTTTATACCAGTTGTACTATTATCGGTCTCCTAAATATCGTATAAGGCGAATTAGTTTCAAAGCATTAATTTTATTGTGCGAGTAAAAACAGTTGTAGTTCTTTTGAGGCTTTTGAACCATGGTTGATTTGTTGGTTATAGTTTCTTAATACAATATGCCGACAGTATAATATTTTAACAGAAACGGTCTTTATGTTACCATACCAGTTGTACAGTTATTGTCGGTGAATCCTGTTGGACAAGTGCAGCTGTACTCGTTAACTCCATCATTACATGTTCCTCCATTTGCACAGGGATTTGGAAAACACTCGTTTATATCTTGAAAAAATAGAGAACGTTGTTAAACATACGGCAAAGAATCTTAGCCTAGTTGGTAGGTTTATAAAAAAGTATGATTTGTATATTGTTGTTTAAACATAGTTTGACGTCACGAATTATAATAGCTTGATTTTTCGATTATGTTTCAATATCAGCCAAAAAACCAAAACAATTTGAGTGTTTTATTGTAAAAAGATTTTAATGACTTCAACTGACGATTAAATAAAAGTGAAAAAATTGGAACCTTTGGGGTTTCGAGCTCTATCTAGAGCCCTTTGTAAAAAAAACATTGAAATTAAAAGAACACTATCGCACACATACTCTTAAAAACGCCCTTAAAAGTGGATAATTTCAAATAGGTTGATTTAAGTTTATGTGTGTACTACAAAAACGTGTTAAAAACATTTGAGCTTCACGAAACGAGCAAGAAATGGAGTCCACTGACTGGCAATCGTGAACGCCTATGTATTAGCTCATTCGTCGTATTGTGTTGCGTGAGGCCAGAGACTATGTTCGCCTTAACGGGAAAGAAACTGGGAATAAAAAATTACAAAAATAAACAAGGGGAAGTGTTATTAAAGAAATTTACTGAGCTATTTCTAGTATTTGAGGAGTATTTTATTCTTGGGTGCTGGCGTAAAATCAATGTCAAATGAATGAAATAACAAGTTAGGTTACTGTACTTACAAAATAAAAACAAATCATAAAATCTAGTTGAAACTTTTGCGAGAAATTTCACAATACTTTGTAAGCTCGTGACTTGCTTACAAGAAAGATATTAATTTGAAAATGGTGTTTTATGTTCTTTTACATAGAATAAAACAATGAAAAGAAGTGATTTTTAGTCATGGTATATACAAGCCCTGATTCAGTTTGGGTCATATGCTCTTAAATTAGAGCCGAGAGTTACTTATAAATGCCACGCGTGCCTCAAACAGAGCGCATGGCTACATGCAGCCAAGGAACTTACTGTTGTATACAAGTTTTAGGGTTGTTCTCTTTGTCGTTTCTGGTTGTAAACTTTTGCATTCTAAAAATGAGCACTATTTCAATCTTCTCAGAGCAAACACCAAAGACAAATGACCAAAGCACCTTTTTCAATAGTTTATACGGTTTTAGTTTTTGATATTCAGGATACTTTTCCGCCCAAACACACGGAAGCATACAGAGAATAGATTAAATTCCTTTAACGACTCAAGTTTTACTGTAATTAATTGCCCTTATCTTTCCATTTTCCTTATAGCTTTTCAATAATATGCCTCTATTAGACAATTGTAATTCATATTTCGTTGCCCATTCATGGCTGTCTTTACTTCTCTGTGTCGCAACGCCACACAAGGAGTACACCCTTCCAAGATCAACCTGAAGCCAACCCGCATTTTTATCACCAACAGACGACCCCTAACCATAAGTATTTGAATTTAGTCGTGCTCTATAGAGTCTGTATTCATTAGAGTAGAAGGGCGACGCTGTAAAACTTCTGTCAGGGATAATTGAACTGTTTGCAAGGCCAATGGCTGGGTAGCCTAAACGTTTAAAGAGAGTGCGTTTGGCAAAAAATATTTAAAGATACTGTTTTTGAAAAACAATTTTACTGCTGCTGCAAAAAGAATGGATGCAAAGTTTTACTGTCTAAACATCATTTTGCGGCTTTCTAGACAAAAGGAAACGAAGTAGTTGACTAGTTTTCGTTAACTACATCTGTCACCATCGTTCGTCATCTTGCTTTGAGTTTTCTCTAGAAAATGGTATTCGAACTTTGGACAGATAAAGTTCACCTGTTTAACAACTGTCGACTAACTGTTTATCTAAGTGAGAATTTATGGACGTTTTGAATTAGCTTTTGTGTGTTAGAAAAAGATCGATGCTCACAAAAGCCATCGTAGAAAAAGGTTTGTAAGAAAATTAAAACAAGTTCAATTTGATGATAATTTGCTGTACAAGACCAATGCTGTGAAAACTCTTGCTCTCAGGCTTGTGTATCACCAAGCAGAAACCACAAAAGCTCCAGTCCGTATTTGATGAAAAATCTGAACAGCATCTTAGAGGTAAGTAGTATTAAAGTTGTCAGCCTTTAAAAGGGGAAACTTAGAGCTCGATAATGAAGGTATACTTGTAGATACTGTAGTTATATTAGACAGTAATAAGATAAAGATCAGACATATTTCATTTTCGTCTCGAAGAACTTTCATTAAGTAGTAATTAAACACAAAATAATTAGGATTAATGTTTTCTTAACACTTACCTTTATGTGAAAATGCAAAAGTTTTCTCTAGCAACAAAGAGCAGTTTATGGACAGCAAGATGAGCAGTAGTTTTACTGCCATACTGGATTGTTTGGATGCAAAGTTAGTGTTATATGCCTGAAATATCGGTATCAAGGTATATAATCATGATAAGTTAACAGTGTACGTGATATTCAAAAGGCCAATATAATCATCGTCAGATTATGCAATACAACAAACAAATAACATAGTACAATATCTGTCCTTTATCTCAAACGTTCCGGCACCAGAATCCACCGAGCGTGTGAAAGAGTAAAATGAAGTTTTTCCGTGGATTGAAATAATGCCACACCTCCGTCTAACGCGGTTTTACTAGAAACGATTTTTCAATTCTTTTATATACCAGAGTGTTTTTAAACAAGGAAAGACCTAGTATTAAGTCCGCGACTTCCAAATTGAAACATTATTTAAGCTGCGGGGAATTCCAAGCTTCGTTGTTGTTAACGTTCAAACTGAAGTTTATAAGGAGCTAAAAAAGGTAACAATTCGTCGAAGCATCATTTAAAGTTCCTTAATAAAGTTCAGGTAATTAAGACAAGATTGATGTGTTAAAAGTCTTCTCAAAATATATCTATATTGTAAGTTTTCCGTCTTTTGATTTCCTAAATAATGTATTTATATTACCGTATAAGTTAAGCAACATCCTAGGTATTATTCAACTAAATATAAAATTGTTTTACAGTGTTAGGTTGATGGTATTAATTCTCATGTAATTTATTCTAACTGAGCTTATAAATACAATAAAAGCACGGCTGCTGAGATAAGCATGGAAGCTTAAGTGCAGTATTTTTGATAGGGTTAGCAGATATTAAAGTTGAGGGAAAATAGGCATCGTCTGGTGTGACCAACACGACATTCAGAACTTCATTGTCTTCGTTTTCTAATTTATAGAAGTCTGTTTAATATCTAGAACAAACGATTACGCAGGGCTTTTACTCCAAATGAAAGTGTTTTTTTGCTTTTAGAAAAGTTCTCTGTCGATTTTGGAAATAAGCAATAAGGAAACTCACGGTCTAATGTCATGCTTCCGTCGAATGTCATCCGCAAATTAATCTTTTCGTTTTTGCTTCATTTCACACAAATGAGCGGAAACCAGACACAGATAAAAAACAATGTTGAAAACAATACATTTTGAACCTTTCAGTTTCACCGTCTAAACTGCCGTTCTCCAATTTGCATTCCTTGAATTACTACGAGCCAAGCCTTTTCCTGGGGTCTGCATCCCCTCCGTTAATTAGGACCGAAACAAACGTATGTCTTCTAGAGTTCTTTGCTTTTCGTTCTTCAAAGAACATCAACATAAATATGTTGTCCCTTAATTGTAATTAAATGTAGCATTTGCGGTTCGATCATTTTTCTGGCAAATAGATAAAAATTTACTAGTATTCATTTAACGGAACTGATTTTTTTTTTCACCTCGTCTGGTAAACACCTTACGTTGTACCTAGATCCAGTCAAAAGACGCTTCCTTGATCAAGCAACGTAATTTCGGCCGAAGTTTAAGAAAATATTGATGACATTGTTTTGCTCGGCCTGCCAGGAGACTCGGTCTTTCAATGTACAGATCGAGCGAAGTGGGTTTGTACGAAAAGGCGCTGATGGCAAAATATTCTTTTGGACAATCAATCAATCACAATCTATTTTCATTTCCTTCGTTTGTTTTAACTTTACAATATAAAACTATACCATATTAAACTAAGGGTGATACATTTTTAAATTTCTAATTTCAAAAAATATGTAGAGAGTAGTTTTTAAGAAAATAACTAGGACCTAAGTAACCGTGAGGTTTTCAAGTTAGGTACTAGTCTTGTTAAACGACGTTGGTTTTGTAGCTTTCACTCACACACAAATGCTGAAATCAAGTTATACGCAACAATTTTTAACGAATTTGTTCAATGGGGGCACAACCAACCAACTTTTTTGGTTTCTCGTACGTACTTCTTAGTTTAGTTTATTGTCGGTCTTAGTTTTTTCCCTATTAGAATAAATAAATCACATTTAAATAATAACACTTTTTTCTATTGACATCTAATATGACGTCATTAGCGCAATTTTCACACTGTTTTCAAATAATCTTAACCTGAGGTGTTTAAAATATTTTTAATTAGAAAGAAAAGTAAAACTTGACTCAGAAGTGAAAATCACGTAAAATTTTGTTTTCAAAAGGCATTATAGTTCATATTTTTGGAATTATAGGTTAAGGGACTGTTTATAGGGAAAAAATGTGCATGCATTTGTAACAAATGTTTATAGTAGTCTCAGAAAACCAATATTGGGCCCTCTTTACTGTATTTATTAGTATATGCCCATCGAGAAAATGTTAGTTTTTTCATTGCTTTTCAAAACTCTATTTGGAAACTAATGGCAGAGGTTAGATTGTATATTCGTATAACGCTGGGTCAGGGTGGAGTAATCGCCTCTATGAGCATTTTGTGTTCTCTAAGGCCTGCTTCAAACACCGTATTTTAACCGTATCGAATTAAATTCGGTGAAAATACGGTGTTTAAAGCATTGCACCGAATTAAATTCGGTAGTGAAATTAAATTCGCTTCCACCTACCGGATAAAACGGTAGAAATTCAATTCGTTGGAAATTAATTCGATATTTGAATCACCGGTTCAATTAGCTCCGGATCAAAATCAATTCAATTCGATACGGTCAAAATACGGTGTTTGAAGCAGGCCTTAGTGTACGTGTATTAGCTCCAAATGTTATGCTTATTGCGCGCTCGACTGATCAACAGTCCTCAGGTTGGTCCCTTGTTTTTTTACCCTGATTTAGAACATTATTCGAAACCTAATTTCGTAACTCTTTAAGGGAAACTATTTACCTATGAAAAAAATTTACGTAAACTGTGCTCCTCAAAAAAACTTGCGACATATAACCAAATGAAAATAATAAAAACCTAACAAAAAAGATAGGGATTGGGGCAATTTTTCGAACACGAGAACATAATCATCTACAGAGATGTGAAACTCTGGCATGCTGTAATATACCACTAAATTCAGTGTTAGCGTAAGAGAAACCTAGAAAAAAAAACTACCCCGAACGGGAAAACAAACCGCGGGACCCCGTCACAAGGCAACAACCCTAGAGTGGAGACGAACCAACTTAAATGCTACCCACTGCAATTTCTATTCATAGTCGACCCTCAAACTTGTGCTAAACTCCTTCCTATCGCAGAGACATGGATCACTTTTTGGTATCGACCTTCCTGTCAAATACAGGATCGATGCTGTGTTTCTTGTATACTTGAAAGAATATGACCTTCGATTCAATCAAAAATTGGAACGTTTAATGTACGCACACCTCCTACACGTCGTTTGATTGCTCTTCTGGGAGCAGGGTTGTCTCGATGGTGTAGTGGTATTACATTCGGACATCAAACCGAGGGACGTGGGTTCGATTCCTGCTCGAGGCATAACAACATTTTTTTTCAGAAGAAGTTTTCCGTTAAATTACTAGTCTTTATTTAATGTATTAATTTCTTTACTTGTAATGTGCATCCGTTTCTGGATCCGGTTGACTTCTTCTGTACTTGTATTTGGCTATTTCGCGTTTAGTTTAAAGAACGCCGCTTGGCAAATTTAAATATTAATGTTAAAATATTTTAAAAACGATTGGCGGTGCGGCGTGTAAAAAACTGCCTGCACTCGAGCATAAAACCAACAATACAAGCATTTTCCAAAATGGAATTGACTAAAAACCAATTCAAAGACAAGAAATGGTATCAATACCTTTTAATTCACTAAAGATCAACAGATTTTAAAACTTGTAAAGTAAGCTTTCGAAAATTTTAATTCAAGTTAGCTTCGTTCTCTTGTGACAGCAAAAAAGGTCTTGTCAAGTAATAGCAAGGTCAGGGCCCATAGGCCCTTTATTTTATTTTATTTTTTTTTCTTTTTGTGTTTTGATTTGTTTTTGTCTTTTAATAAATTGATCATGGGCTCAGTTATTATTGCAGTTGTGTAAATTATATACTATAACTTCTAGTTTCTATTAATATGACAACTTTTGTTTGACAATTAATTTTCAAAATGGTTATCAGACTCGTTTAGCGAAAGCTACTTCTGATATCCAGCGCTACATCTAACTTATAATTTTTTTTCTTTTTAAATCGATCGGCAATTGTAATTAGTGCGAAATAAAGTTGTTGTTGTTGTTGTTGTCATAGGCCCCGGGCATTTGTTTTCCTATTCTTTTTCTTCGGAAAATGGTATCTAATTTTATCGGCCAACTTCGGGCGAAACTAAACCTTGTCAGGTTCGCGGGTATTCCAGTCATCAGGTGTTAGTGAATGTACTTTCAGCCCGGGGGGGGGAGGGGGCTTCGGCGTCAAAAGAGTAAGGATGACCGTCGGAAAAGTCCCCAAAATACCCCAAAACAATACCAAGGTATAAAATTTTCTCCCCTAAGAAATACTTCTCGGTTTTAAAATTACCCTAAAAAAATACCAATTTTCCCTTGATAGCCAGCAGATCGACGAAAAAGTTCCTGATGATACATTCGTCAAAGGACTCTTTTCTTAACTTCTCAGTCAGTCTGGACGTTTAAACACGGGACTTCAAGCAGAATAATAGCTTGGGTTTTTCATCCCTAAAAAATATCGGGCTCTTGGTTTACCACGATATTTCTTTTAACAACCCCGAAAAAATACCGGACTGACAATTTTAACCCCTAAAAAATACGACGGTCATACTATTATGTGGTTATTTGCGTAGAACGAGGGACCAGTCTTCAAACTTATGCACTTGCATTGTATATTTCTACTCTTATTTTCCTTTTTTCTTCGTTTTATTTCTTGTCACTTAGTTCTTTGGTTTATCTCCGTTTCGTCTCTCAAATTCATGGCTTTGTTTATTGTTACAATTCAGTACGATTTAGTCGAGTCTGATACGAAATCATTTACATAACAAGCTGATGTATCTTAGTTTTACAACACTATTAGGTGCACTCATTTCCTTACGGAAAACTACTGTAATAAAATCTATCTCAATTATTATGGAATACAAATGATACACTAAGTGGCGATCATCATCTCCAATACTCTTAACTTTGTTTTCAATTAAAGTAGAAGTTGCAAACCTTTCTTCAAGTATTTCCGGGCGGAATACATCTACAGTATTTTGTTGTAACACACATGCAGCTAGCAACTTAATCTATATAAATCTATATAGTGCTTTTTCAAAATAACAAACTCTCTTATTAGGTAGCTGTTTACGAAAACTTTAAGCAAAATATCTTAGCAGGAAAATATTGAAAAATAGACTGTTTCGATTAAAAACAAAGTCTTTTACTTACTAAAATTATACTATAAAAATTGTTTGAATTACTTAATTTTCTTGCATCAAACTTGCTATACTTTCAGATAATCTGCTTTCTATTTTCTCTGATTGTAACATTTTTAAATTCTATTTATGCAAAAGATTCTAACTGTCAAAGCGACTTTAACTCATATAACTTTATGAAAATACAAAGTTTCTTATGAAACGCGTTCAAACAAAACAATATCTACCATCCCAATATAGGGAGTAACCCTCCCCCCCTCCCGGCCCTCCGCCCCCCGGGATTTTAAGTCTAGTCGCGTTAGAGTTAGACAGAAGAACATGGCTCACTTCAGGCCATTTGATCGAACGACAGTTTATACTAATTAACGAATAGTTAGTCCAAACACTGTAGGCAGCGTGGCTCAGTAGTAAGGGTGCCGGATTTGCATGCGGTTGTCCTGGGTTCAAATCCCACTCTGCCAACTGACAGGATTTGACTCCCGTGATCCAAGAGGCAAATCCCCCACGCTTGTAAATAGCCAACTGGTCTGCCTCCAACCAGTTGGGATTCTTAACTGAAATTGTGTTTGTTCTTGTGGCATTTCCCAAAAGCCCTTGTGGGATGTGGAAATAAAGTATGTACATATGTGTGTATGTATGTGTGAGTGTATGTGTGTATGTATGTATGTAACATATGCATTAGGCAAAGCATTCACTTTAAATTTAGCAAGCCTGATTCGACATTAACCGTTAGCAATTTCATGCAGCCAGTTTGAAGATTTTGCCAAACCATTAACTTTGACAAAAAAAGTGTTTTATGCTCATGAGAAAAGTCATTAAACGGCCGGTAGACGGTCAAACCATTCTTATTCCCATAAAGGGCCACAAATAAACAGAGTCGGACATGATAGCTCCAAAACAACGAGTTTTGAACGCTTTCAATTTACCTTAGAGCGCAAACAGTTAGATTATAAATATGCAAAATGTTCCATCTCGAGAATATAATACACCCTTTGTGGAGGAACAATTGCCTACTGCAACGTCACTCGCTCCAGTTCCTAACCGCCTCGGAAGGTTTTTATAATGATAATTATTATTTAAAATTCTGTAAAATGTTAGGATTTGTCCAAAGAGACATACTTTTTTCAGGATTATTATTGTTAAACTTTCTAGTTTGTGTCAATTTTTTTTCAAAACAAGGGTGATATGTACTTTAAACATCCAAGGTAGTTAAACTTGCATTGCTTTGAAGTTAAACTGTCAAGATTTGCAAAAATACCCAAGGCAGTTTAAGCTGCATTTTTTCAAGTTCAAGTGCCAAGATTGCATTTTAACTTACATTGATGTGTAGACTCTGATTGTCCAAAGAACGGTTCATTTCCCCATTATTAATTAATAAGCTTTAAAACGCATTTTCCGTGCCGTGTATTTTTTATTGCACGATGGGGGAGGGAGGGGGGGTGGAAGTTTAGGAGAACCGCTCGTGACTTTCACGTTTTTTATCTATCCTATCACCATCTTTAGTGGTTTGTAACTAATATGATGTTTATCAGATTAATGTGAGCCTTGTGTAGTAGTTGTCCCTTACATATATATATATCAAAAATGGAAAAAAAAATTAAGATATATGTAAAATGTTTCTAAATTTTTGGGTCGCTCACTGCGGCCTTCATCAGAGAATGAATATTTTTGAATATGAAATAAGTTATTTTACTAGATCTTAAAAAATTTTTTATCCATTTTTGATATATATATACGTAAAGCGTTTAACAGATCATGAACACTGACCGCCCGAACAATATATACATTTCATACTGTTTCCAAATATGGTAAAAATTTTCAGGGACCCTTTTGTCTATAAGGAATTTTTACAATCATGCACAGTGCGTATATCCTTTTGGCGGGCCATTAAGGTCTTACAAATAACATGGTTTCCGAGACAAATGTTTGTTAGACCTGTCGCACGCCGAAACACGCACTATGCATTAGTGCACGTGTGAAAATGCCTATTAGGGTCCGGGTAAAGCAACCTTAAAATTGGGAGATAATTTCCAAAGTTTTGCCTAATTAATATATATATATACTAGAAGTAATCATAGACCAGTGAAATGTGTTCGACTGACGACGACACATTTCTAAGCTCTGCTACAGTCGCCGTCTTTACCCCAATTAAACGGTACTTGTGTATGTACTGATTACTGAACATCGCCGAAACTCTGTATAATCTTTTTCTGTTGTATCCTTGCAGTCAAAGAATAAGCTATACCAATGATTAAATGATAACTTAAACAGTAACAATGCTATATTAAAGAATTCGCCATAAAAACTGACAAGAGCGCCTGCAAGAGAGCTTGGCTGCGCGAGTCCCAAGTCCAGTCCTCGCTTGGTGCACTTTGTTTTTGTTTTGTTTTTTTAAATTTCTCTTGCTCTTTTGATGCTTATACTTTCGTTAGAGATCTTGACTGGCTGAGTTATTATATAAATTCTAGTAAAAATCGCAGTTTTCGTGTTTCCCCTCAAGGATTCACGAGAGTCTTCTGACCAGTTGAATTTTCGAACGTAATATTCAAAATTTCGCAATTGAAGAAAATTGCAGCTTCTCATTGTTGTAGTAATTAAGGAACTTCGTTATTTTGATGTTGCATGATAATAGAAAACTCCTGTGACCAGTTTTAACAAATTAAGCACACGTATCGTAGACAGTGGACGAAGGTTGATTGGAAACTTTCTAAGTTAATCTATAGTCCTTCCAGTAAAAGCTACGTTAGAATTAATTTGGTTGTTACTTGAATTAGTCAATAAACTTCTTGGTAAACCCTATGAATTTACGAGCTTGTGAAAAAGTGCCAATAGGCGCTCTATGAATCCCGTGCCATTACTTCTTTATTGGTTTTACGGCGGGGTCAATCTCGTCAAAATTTACGTAGATGTGATCATCGTAGACGTCAAGGTTGATGTAATCCTGCAAAATGAAAGAAAAGACAATAAATTCGATTCTTTCCTGGATCACGTTAAGGTAGAAACTGTAGATTTTGTCTGAAGGGTTTGTTAACAATCAAAATATGTCTTGGGCGTTAACAGGAAAAGGGGTCTCCTGTTGTTTGGCAAAATCTAGCCGGGTGTTGTTGCGCGTGCAATAGTTAAAATGCCCATAGGATTCAACGTTGGAAATTTTGAAATCCAATTAGTAAAATACGTAGACTAACTGACCTGCAAAATATATGGCATTAAATTTTCTAATTATTAAGATTTAAGATTAGCGAAAAAACTGACTAGGAGGCTTTCAATTTGCTTTAGTTTCGCTCTAATTTCACGCTTTATTTCTATGCTGGTTTGATTATTTTTCATTGACCACACACACATAATGGGATAGTACTTCAAATTAAGTTAAAATGATAAACCAGAGAGACTGAATGGAGCAAAACAGTACCCACGTGAAATAATGCCGTAGGCTGAGCTTTGTCACACAAAAACACGACTAAAATTTTTGGCTTTTGCTCAGGCCCGCGCCGGTTTATCAGTGCCCTGTTTTTAGATCTAGTCTCTTCCCAATTGTTGCTTAATTCCTAATTCATCCTTTATAGTCCTTATCTAGCTCATTTTTTTTACTTTTCAGATTAAAATTTTGTAACCTCTGAAATTAAAAATTGGATAACCAAAGAAAAAAATTATACGTATCAGTATGCTTTTTAATCAAAAACGATTTAACCGAGCAGGCCAGGGACTGGTAACCTGTGACGTAGCAGCAGCAAATTATGTGATTTTTGTTTAAATAAATTCATAATATATTATATTTCAAACAACTTGATTGAATAATTCGTTGATTAAAGTTATAACAATGTGACTATTGCAGCCAGACCCCAACGTTTTCAGGTAAAAAAGAGTGTCTCTGCCTCATGCCTCATGCCGGCATCATTGCACGCTTCAAGTTAACAGGAACGGCGAGAAAAGGTTTTATTTTCGATAATTAATTACTACTATTAAAGGGTTCTACTTTTCATCTGGAATTCAAAAAGATAAGCTTTATAGAGACTTCAAATGATCCAGCCCATTGACAGAGTAGCCGTCGGATACACTTTTTGAAACATTCGTTTCCTGTTAGTTTCACGAGAACTTTTTTCTGTTATCTCATCTACATATATATTAGTTCGATCCAGATTACAAGGTCTACCAAATGGTGATCTAAGTATATTTGGACTTCCAAACAGAAAGTAAATATTGAAAAATAAATATGCTATAGATATGTTTTAGAGTAATCAAGCGTTAATGTTTCAAAAACACTCTAGCAATCTGAAAAATAGAATATTAAAAAGGTAATCTTAATTAAGTATACTTAGTTGTAATACTGAGAGTAGGAAGAAAGTGCTAACAATTTTATCAGGTCTTTGGAAACTTAAAGGACATATCTATCCAGATTGTTTGACTAGGGAGATCCTCCTGTGGTAAGTCAGGTGCGGGCCCCATGTTTAAGGAAGTAGTTCTGAAGCGATGTAAGGGGGAGCTGGCGATCTATAACGGAAAACCGTTCCACGTACAAGAGGAAAGACTTAACCTTCTGCTTTCTTAGGCGTACAAATAGGAGGAATGCGATAAACAGGAGACCTCACTCAAGCTATTTTGTGAGACAAGGGGGCAAAACTGTTAAGGTTATTTTAAAGACCTGTAAACGTTGCTTTTGTAAAGATCGACACTCCCTCTTGATGAATATGTATATCTGAGAAATGTGGAGTGGTATTTACAAAAGAGTCAAATTTAAAACGGATTTTAGGACGGAGTTAGTGAAATTCTGATAGAATACTAATATTTGTGCACACTATAAACGAACACTTGACTTTTTGATCATTTACCATTTCTTTTTTATAAAACACACATTTTATATAGCATATAATTTCGGGTTTTAAGACACGTACAGTGTGCTCCTTAAAAATCTGCCACATACGTATTGCTAGTGAGTTAAAACTTGGTCTTTCCTCTGGGTTGTAGTTCCAGCAACTGAGCAAGACTGAAAACCTGATAAAGGTTAAACAATAGAAAATTTAATAGCTGAATTGTGTCTTTTTAGATAGTTGCGTAAAATTAATAAGCTCTTAACTAAGAAACACTTCTTAAGAATATGGAAGAAAAGCAACCAAACAGTTTTGGACATGCTGTTGACACATTATTATGCCACAATTTTAGCTATTTTTTTTTTAAGACAACCATTCGATGATTTGTGAGAAAAGTTAATAGCAAAAAACTTGAACTCAATAAACAGACTTAAAACGAATTTTTTTTGGCGTCAGAGGAAATAATTCTTGATAAAAAAGATCTAAAAAATAATTTTTGCTGAGCTTATGTAAGTCGACCTTCTCGAAACTCCGTCTATTATTTTGGCGGGCATTAACTAAAGGATTAATAAGATGTCCATTCATCCAGTGGTAACTACTATAACAAGCAGATTAATCTTACATCTCACTAGATAAATGATCCGGTTTGCCCATTCGGTATCCTCTCTCTAACATTCGGGGCAGATCTCTTAACTTGATACCTGAGTACGGTACATTACCTGGTGAAAAACACGCACTGTTTTTAAAAAGAAACAAGAAATTGGAAATGGAATAAGCTAAGCTTTTATTAGTAGTTGTACCGTTAATACAGAAGACAGTTTACGTAAGCAGTTTCGTTTTTAGTTTTCCCTTTTATAAAAATGCTCAAGACTTCCTTCAAAAGAAAAGAAAGTTACTGTTTAATTTCTGCATGCGCACAGAAATAGGAAAACCGATCTGGGAACTTAAAACATGTCATAAAAATATAAAGGCCCTAAAATGGCAAATAGAACAAAAATTGTACATGTTTGTGATGTTTCAAAGACACCCCAGGAAATTTCTATGTTAATCAAGTGTTTACAATGATACACCCTACTCCCTCCACCTCCACCCCCATAGTAAATGAAGGCAGAAGTAAAACAAAACAAAAATAAATGAATAAACAACAAAACTAATGAACAACTCAAGTCTCATCTCGTAGGTTAAGGCCGTCTGGTTGCAGAGTGCCAGTGCGTGTGATTAAGTTAGCTTCTCTACCCTTGCGTTCTGAATCGCGTTTGCTTTTATGTATGAAGCTGAGTGGTTATCTGTAAATAGAAAATGTTCTGAAACGTAAGTTGGTTAAGATTTGGAGTTAGGGTTATCAACTGTTCTATGGCAGATGACGTGTAACGTTTGTGTAAGGAGAATTTGAATGTTGATATAACGTTGCGCGTCTCTTTGCCTTTTCATAATTGTTTGTTTGTTATTTTATAAAAGCGGACGGCTCGTGATTTTCAAATTTTTTATAATTCTCCCATCGTACAACAAAAAATTACACAGCACGAAAAATGCGTTTTATTGCTTAATTCAAATCTGAGTCTGTGACTCATCATGATACACCAAAGAAATGGTCAGACGACACAAAGCTAAGTTGTTTTTTTTTTGCTTTAACATACCTATAGTGAAGACTTCCCACAGCACAACGCCGTACGACCACCTGAAAGGGGCAGAACATGGGTGGATAGCTGATTTAAAAACAGAGAACATTTATCAATTCAACTAGAAAAAAGTTTAACTACTCACACGTCACTTTTAGAGGTAGTTTTACGAGAAAAATTGACTCTTGTGGCATCCATTTGATAGGAAGTCGGGCCTGAAATGATATAAATATAAAGATAAAAGTTGAAACATGATGTCATTCTAAAAACCGGTTCTAGCCGGATAACAATAGCTGTGTGCATAATTAATGCAGTTGGCGCCTTTTTAACGACCGTTGGAATCCTTTTCATAACAAAAGACTTTGGTTTTGCTAGTTTTAATAGCGTCTTGTCCAAAGATAAAAATAGAAACATGATGTCATATCGAAACCGGTTCTAGCCCGATAAAACAATAGCTTATTTGCATAATTAATGCAATTGGCGCCATTTTAGAAAAACGACCGTTAAAACCCTTTTCGTAACAAAAGACTTAATGTAAACAATCCGCATTTTATTCATAAGGATGAAAAACAAAAGAGGTTATTTATTTCCCCTTATTCTATTCATGAGCTGTTACGTCATCCTAGAGATAATTTTTTCCCCCGCAGAGATAATGAGATTCCCCCGAAAAAAGGGGCTAATTCTGCTCATACTATACTACTGGTGTTAAAAACTGTTTCGCGTTGTCTCGCTGGCCGGTCTTGTGATAAGTGACAGATCATATTCGGCCTGCGCAAGCTCGTGTGAAACGAACGAAACGTAGTCAGCTACTGTTCAAACTGTTTATGTCTAGTATTTGATTTTAAAGACTTTATTACATCTACATCGGCTTGATAATCGAGCTTCATAATAGTTATTTCGAAAAGCATAAGTAACTGCTACCTTTTAATAGTTTAACAGCAACTTTCATGGTGCGTCTTGAGTGGTTTAACCCGCGAGCCAAGCCTATGTACACCTGACCGAACTCACCACCTCCAAGAGGCTTTGAAAGCGTTAGTTTTTCATGTGGAAACTCCCAACCATGAGTCTTTTTGATTAGTTCTGGAATTTCAGCATATTGGCAAGGTCCAAGTTCCGGGTCCAGTTCGATGACATCGGGCTAGGTAAAAAGCAAATATATTAGCAATTTTAAATTACACAACTTTAATTCATAGAGGGACGAAAAAAATACTAAAACAACTACGAAAATCTGCAAGAAAGGGAATGGAATGAAAAGCATTCGGTCAAAGGGTAATGTCGGTTTGAGGTTGCTACAACGACACAGGATTGCTTCTTCATGGGCTAAGTTTTAGATATGGTCACAACCACAGTATACTTCAGAAACTACTAGAAACTAAACTTTAGCAATCTGTATACACGAAGACTGATCAATGTAGTGATCCAAACGAGCGGTATTTAACACTTATACTCTTTGAATTGAGGTGGATAGTGGCAGAATATCTACTGAGCGCCGACGATTTAAGGTAAAAATATTCATTAAGCCACCAAGTCCAAATTAAATTTTGTTCTTTGAAAAAAGAGGTGCATTTTACCCCCATCTCCTGTTAAATACTAAAACAACTATACCCCTCAGGGATAGTCAGCAAGCTTTAGATATACACCGAGACGCTTCGCGGTACATATCCACCGCTATTCACCTCCCCTTCTGGGGACAGTTGTTAATTATGAATAGATCTTAGGTAAAATTGTTTTACTTCCTTAACAGATTTTTAAATGGGAGGTATGGACTGGTGGGTTAGATAACTTTTTTTTTTTTAAAAAAATTAGACGTGCGAGAGATTAGCGGTTTTGAAGAGAAGAAAAGCTGGGCGTATTTAATGAGATAGAAAGATAGGTTATTGCTTTTCGATTAACTCCAAATTTAAAGCACTAACAAAGTACCTGGGCGTGTTTAAAAAAAAATGTTTAAGGTTTCTCGGTCACAGAACGCGAGCAATTAATTTCGTTTTCTTCATGATTACATTATTGCAATGGGCAAAGCGGGCAGTCCATGTATGATCTTCCGAGATAATGACGCCAAGTAACATGACCAAGCCGCCATACGGCCATGGGCTGTCATTATCACGACTGTTGTATCTCAAGAAGTCAACAACAATCTCTTTATATTTGTTTAAGGTACGTACGTTTTCTTAACGCGTAGGATTGAAAACCATTAACAATGTGGGATAGCAAAGATTGCGAGTTCTTCGGTATAATTAAAATCGTTAAGTCATCAACTAAATTGGCCTGGGTACCCAGGATGAAACCATATCGTTAAACATGCAAACCGTGGGTGGAAAAGTCCTTGTTTTTGTGTCTTCGGGCATCCTTCCGTTTAGGCACTAATAACGAGTGCAGAGGATCCCGACAACCTGGTAAAGAATGTCAAGAATGAAGGCATCCTTCTAACTACTGAGTTATGCACTGGGAGGTTTGATCAATAAGGTTACGGAAATTAGAAAAACAGAAAACAAGCGCTCTAGGCCATGTTAATTGAGACTTTGTTCTTGAGCATGGCCGGTTCGTGTTGTCACCGTCCGTTTTGGGGACACCCTTAAGTTTTACTTTTTCTGTTGTTTGGGTTTTCTGCTGCAGTTTGAAATGCATTGACCTCTTACTCGCTAACGTTTTTTAATCCGTACGCCATTTTGAAATCTGTGAAACTTTCGAACAAAATTTCAAGCCAAACTAAAAAGTTTTCTTGTCACCCTTGGTATCAATGATGCAATTTCTTGTATTCCGTTTCTTAATCAAAGTTTATAAAACTACTTTCAAGTTTTCATTAATTCAAGGTATAGTTAATTCTAAATAAGTTATGGAAGCTGTCAGTGGAGTAACATACCTCGTTTTGCCGATTGAGGTCAGGTAACGTTCCAAGCCTTGGTCTGTTTTCCATCTTCAGCTTTCTGGAACAAGAAACTGCTGCTACAATGATTAAAAGTAAAAGCAGCCCAGCTATTACACCTATCAATATCTTGGTTGTGTAAGAGAGAATCAGACCTGGAAAAAAATAAAGGAAAACTGAACCAAAAAAGACACATGTTTTTTCTTACAGTTATCGAATGGTCATCAATTTTAAAAACAGAAATAAAAAAAAAGTTTTTTCGTTTTGCGAAACTGCCTTCACATCAAATGACCAGTTTGCGACAGCTTTTCAGCTCCTGTACGACGGCTTAGAAACGCCTGACAACGGTTATTTATAATTATGACGTCAATGGTGGGGGTTATTAAGACTAGTTTGGCACATTGGAACAAGCGCTTTCAGAATAGAAAGGCTCATATTTAATTAAATAAAACATATATAAAGGAACTTCTTCGCATCGTCCCTAACAATAACGTCATAAGGACCTATATTGATAAAATGCATGCAATTTTTTTTTGTAACTGAATGTTAATCTTGATAAGATATGTTGTAATTATTATTTTACCATTATTAAAACCTTCGTGCTATTCACCGCTGACACGGTTTGGGCGCTTTCAGGCGATGTCATACAAGAAGATTCATGGAAAACCCAACTATTACCCCGCGCTTCATGCCATCCGAATTAAAAAAAAACACACACTTAAAGTCCCTATCAAGCTTGTATTTTTAAGTTCTAGATGAAAAGTAGCAGCCTTAAATAATAGTAATTGAAAATAAATTTCTCGCCATCCCTATTACATTCAGTTTACCTCAAAAATTCAATCCTGGCTACAATAGTCACATTGTTTAACTATAGACAATGAATTATTCTCTTGGAAACGTTTGCAATCAAAGTTTTATGACATTTTCTAACAGAAATTAATACTTTAAAACAAATATCCCATAACACACTGCAGCTACGTCACAGGTTACAAGTCCCCAGCCTGCTCGGTCAAAATTTACATTTCAGTCTTTTTTTTTTTTTTATTATTAAAAAGCATATTTAGACGTAGAAATATTCTTTGGTTATTCGAATTTTGAGTGCACAGATGACAACAGTTTTAACCTAAAAACAAAAAACTAAGCTTGATAGGGCCTTTAACATAATTTCTGTTTACGAGCCAGCAACATTGTTCACTGACTTCTTCATCAGTAACATAACCTGGTAGACATCCGTAGGCCACAGGTGCTACGTTTGACATTGACTTAAAAGCAAAATCGGTTCCATACGAATTTCGAAAAGCTAACTCAGAGCGGGTAGTAAAGAGAAACCATATCCTTACCGCTCTTTTATGGAAAATGAAAAATACCAAAAGACTGTTGGTTGCCATATTAGAGCTGGGGAACAACCAAAAAACAGTCTTGCTATGTTGTATGGTTAGTAAGGTTTTAAGCAACTTCAAAGGCAAATAGGTCTTGTCCATAACGTGTTATACATCGTTCTTGGCATGAGATCACATTGTTTCTTAGAAATATGTAAGCAGTTAAGCTTAGCATATAATTATATTGCTTCATTCTGTAGTTATTGACAATACCCCACCTCTCTCACGGGACAACCTGGCATAATCGCTGAATTCTCCAAAACCCACAGATTTATGTGCTCGTACCTAGGGTGGAGGGAGACATGAAAATCCCAAGTTAACATAGGTTTGCATCTGTAATTTTTCAATATTGAATCTGTATCTTGTTTTTAAACGTATTGAATAAAAGAATTGCTGTTGATTTGCTCAGGCAAACAGCGATTACTCGTACGTTTACTTTAACGGTCACGATCAGTTAGAGCCGTTTAAATTGAACATCCATACCTGGCATTAGTAAGGATATTCTCTGCTTTCTATTTTAGGCTTCCTTCGCTTTGACAAAAACTTCATTTAGTAGTGACTAATTCGCAATGTTGCAATAAAAAGAATCAGGAACAAAAGAAAAAATTAGTCGAAATCACGTTAAAGATGGCTCAAAAAATGAATGTAACTTCTTTAGATGACTCATCACCTGGAAAAAGTAATCACTCTCACTGACATTTGTAGATCAGAAAAGACAAAATAGAGCATTACAATCTATCTTCAATTTAACTTCTGATTCCACACTTACCCGATTCCTCCGTGGTAACGTTCATATCCATGTAATTGGGTTGTTCTTTTGCGATCTTGCTTATCTCGTTCTTAGCATAAACCCTGAATTTATATTTCGTGAATGGCAACAGGCCCGTGACAACGACATGAGAATCTCTTAATCTGGTAGAGTTTGGATGAAGTTGAACTCTATAACTACATTCCTGTACGTCCAGCAGCAAACACTTCACTTCATAAAACAGTTCAGACCCATTTCCACTATTCCTGGGTTCATTCCAGCTAAGTCGTGTCGCGCTTGCGTTTAGAAATGTCGTTTTTCCGTCGAGTGGAGCTGCTGGTATAGCTGGAAAACACGATATACTATTATATTTGTTTTCATTCTGTTTGTCAGTAAACGTAAACCATCTAGAAGTTTCAAAGAACCTTGCTTTTCCAGACATAACGAAAACATTATTTGATTAGAATGTAATATTGAGGAACTAAAAGAAATCTGTAATGAAAGCCGAAAACAGTTTAACCCAATTAGAATGCAAGTGGAATTGACAGAAATCCAAAGTTTACTTACAAATACAAATATATTGGTTCTCATCTTCCCCAGTTGTTCTGTAGAATGTCTTGTTACAAGTACACATTGTTCGCAACTGATTTGGGGACACCTGACACAATACTTGTTTCCGGCCTTCTTCTTGAAAGTACCGCTAGGACATTCTTTCAAGGAACAATTGAAAAATTATTTTTTAATCAAAATTAATTGTCAAAGGTATAAGGTGCATTTTCTTAAAAAAGCAGTATAAGTAAATTTCTTTAAAAAAAATTCCTCCAACTTTAAGGTCATTTCCCTGAAAAAAATCCGCACATTGTTTTTTTTTTTCAAACTTTGTCAGTTTGTTCCTTTGTATATGCTGACTCCGAATATGGAATAAAAAGTGGGGGTCACTAACTTCGTTTTTGAGTCACAGAATGTCAAACTATTGTTATTTTATGCCAATTACATTTAGTCAAAAAATGTCATCATCGCAATTTTTCATCCGGGCGCCAATAACAAACATTACTGATGTACACTAGGGTGACTTATATTCTTATCACTTTTCTTTAACTTTCAGTCGACTAAGATACACATTTAAGGAGTTCTGTCAATAAATGTCATTAACATAATTAACATGATTAATCAGCGTTAAAATTACCTCATTCCTAGTTGAAAATAGCAAAAAATTGCCAACCAGAAGGATTTCAATGACCCAAATTCTGTACTTTTAAATTTTTGCACCAGTTGGGAAAAGTTATTTTGTTACAAAATTGAAAAAAAAAGGGGGTGGTCCCCTATTTCAGTTTTTAAATATTCAGCAAAATAGAAAAAAATTAGCATCAAAACGGAATTTTTTGCGAGGGGCCTGAGGTGAGTGTCTAAGTACGCCTCGATTTGTGTCCAAATGAATGGAATCGATACTGGTCAGCGAATACATGAATCGTTAGGCAAAATTGAGCCATTAGTGTGAAATTTCCGTACAAATATAAATATTGTGAAAATGCGCAGAAGAGCTGCGCAATGCAAAACAGAGGAATTACCTTAAGTAGTAGTCCAAGTTTTAATAGTGATACAAGAGACCGCCTATGAGTGGGGTAGAATGAGTGTTATGAAGTTTTTATTGGTCTTTAATTCCGCGTAAGAACCGCTAAACTGACATAACACATCTGTGTTCCATTCAAGGTGTACTGTAAAAGATTTGGACAGTTCATGATGGATGAAACTATGTATATCGTTGATCGATGGCATAATATAGACCCTTAGATCAGTAAGCCATTAGATGTTAACCTTTCATATATATAATACACACTATTTGGAATTATGTTGAGTGGCGTCAGTTGTGAAGTTTATCAGAGTTAAAGCCATTTTGCATGGCACCAAGTCGGTTTTGTTACAAGTTCAAGGTAAGGAATCTTGCGCTGCACATCTAAAAGGAAACCTTTTCACGAATTTTAACTATTGCTTGTGTAATGTGTTAATAATAGTTGTCGTAGCATTTCTAAAGAGGAGTTAGAGAAAAGAATTAGCTGAACGAATATGCAGTCACTTAAGGCTAACTCATGCACCAAATAGGTAGGTATAAAAAGTGTACTGCATTTTTTTACAAATTACAGCAAAGTTTGTTAAACATGTGCGTTTTCCTCTGGTAGAAAAAGGCTTTTTATTTTAAACATTTTCAAGGAAATAATTCATTGATTAAAGTTTTAACAATGTGACTATGAAGCCAGTGAATTTTTTGAGATAAAAAAATTGTCTCTGCTTCGAACACTTTCTCTGCTATCAAAAGCGTCAATTTGGTGATTTTTGTTACAAATATAAAGAAAAAACGTCCGGCAAAAAGAAGCTTGATAACTAAGCTTCCGTACTCTATCTCACGCGTGATTGATGTGAGATGAAGAAAACTGCGTTTTCAGCGCCAAAATTTCATTGAAAAAGTTTTACAGTCTACTTTTCAAAGCTAAATTTTCGGAAGCTATTCTGCTGCCTTCTTCAGAGCATAAAATTGAAAACAGTCTCGTGGAATATTTAATTATATCTATATCAGTATCTAACTCTCGAGGGATCTCGATAGTGCCAAATAGACCTGTGGAAATGTCACGTGAACCTCAAGTTCTAGACCTACTCTCCTTTGTTCTCAACAACAGCTATTTCTCTTTCCGGGGAACTCTGTACCAACAAGTATTTGGGTGTGCGATGGGGTCGCCTGTTATTGCTGTTATTGCTGAACCTTATGATGGAGGAAATTGAAGAGTTAGCCTTGGCCTCTGCACCGGTTAGACCACGTTGGTGGCGCCGGTACGTGGATGATTCTAACGTCTGCCTAAATGGCGAAGATATCCAAATTTTCCACAATCATCTGAATTCCATCAATCCACATATCCAGTTCACAGTGGAATTGTCAACTGTTACCGCAGAAGGTCAAACCATAGCTTTCCTTGATTATAGGAGCACTGTTACTGCGAATAGCCACATAGAGGTGGGTTTGCACAAGAAGCCCACACATACAAATAAATATCTAGCCTTTGAGTCACACAGTCCTTCAAGCAGTAAAAGAGCCGTGGTTAAGACACTGATGGATCGCGCTAAATGCCTACCGTCGACCGCTAAGCGAGAACGAGTCGAGCAGCAGCAAGTGTCTACCGACCTAAAAGTCAACGGATACCCCCAAAACTTCGTCGATCGCTGTCTCAATCCGCCCCAAATTGACCAACAGGCGGAACGTCAACAAAACACGAAAGGTTACGCTTCAATCCCGTATGTGAAAGGTGTTTCAGACAGAGTAAAGCGAATTCTCAACAAAGAGCACATCACCACTTCCTTTAAACCCGTCAGGACACTGGGCAGTTTCTTTAAGAAACCAAAAGACCGCCTAAACGAGCACCAGATTAAAGGGATTGTTTACAAGGTTAAATGCAAGTCATGTGAGTTCACCTACATCGGGGAAAGTAAAAGATCGTGGTTTTCTTGGGGTGCGGAACACAAACCGGGCACAAGAACCAACAATGATAGCGCAATTCGACAACACGCGGAGTCTACGGACCGCGACATACATCCCAATTAGGTCAAAATTCTTGAAAGAAATGTGCACAAAAGGCAGGAACGCCTATTCCTGGAAGACTTACACTCGCATATGAGCTCGTGACATTTCCACAGGTCTATTTGGCCCTATCGAGATCCCTCGAGAGTTAGATACTGATATAGATACTAATCAAATATTCCGCAAGACTGTTTTCAATTTTATGCTCTAAAGAAGGCAGCAGAATAGCTTCCGAAAATTTAGCAGTAGTAGTTTTCAACATCAGATTTTTAACTTTTTTAGATCAGTTTCGAACCAAAAAGTTTTAAATATTAATGAACACCTTTAGAAAGGGTTTGAAGGATTTTTATTACCGATGCACTCAAGCGTGAAGTAAGCTGACAATCTCGAGATAATGACCCTATTGCCCGCTCTCGACCTCTCGACGGTCAAAGAAGATGACTTCTACTCAGCGAGCCTTGCTGGACTTGAAAAGTCTTTACCGCAATACGAAATCAAGATTTTGACAAACTAGAACCAAGTGCTCCGAAGTGTGGAACGGTCCATTTAAAATGGGTTGAAAATGTTCTACATTGCAGCTATCCCGTATCATGATCCCTTTATTACGTCAATGTATTACGTTTCCCTTTGACGCCGCGAAGGATGTGGGCTAAAATGTTTAAAAAGACCAAAGCGTTTAGAGAGCTAACGTAACAATTACCAGCAATTCATTAAGCAGTAAATCATAATTTTCTTTCCGTTAATCGGTATAATAAGCTTGATATAGAAAAGCTGCATGCAAATCTTGAGCCGAAGACCAAAGGATTTATTATCCTCACAACCAAAAGAAAGATATGGTTTGAGTTGTTGTATCTTTAAAGATAGCCCAAACTAATGCGAGGGAAAGTAATTCGATACTAGTTCGATCAACGAGATTCTGAGATGCGTCAAAATCAAGCAAGATTGGGCAACTTTCTATTTTTTCCAGCTCTGAGAACGCCGTATAATATTTCAACAATATCTTACTTTATCAGATCACTGGTTTGATCTTTCCACCACTTTCTATAGGATATCCAAAAAGTTGTAACGTCCTGGCATTCTATAAAAAGATTATTGTTTGTTTACCCCAATCACAGTAAGGGCATTCTTCTGATTCTTTCATACCCATTTTAAACAAATAAGAATTTGTTGGCAAAATATTATGTAAAATCTTGATTCGAAACGCTATTAGTTTAGTTTCTTTAGTACAACGGAACGGTAACAAATAGAAATTTTGAAAATTTTCGCTATCTACTCCGCGATTTAGTAGGATGTTTTTCGAAGTTGGAGGAGCAAATTTATATCTTTAGTGTACTGCATTATATCATTTATGATTCGAATGTTTTCTCCAATAAATCTCCCTTTTACATAACCAGTTTGGCTTCTCGAAATTATTTCTGGTAATATTTTTTCTTGCCTTTTGGCTATAGCTTTTGTTGCAATTTTATAATCGACATTAAGTAATGTCAAGCAAATAATGGTTATTTTTCCAAACTTTAATAAGAAGTCACAATTCAGGTTCTTTAACTATAGTGCATTAGTATCTGATAAACAAACTCATGTAATTGTAACTACTGCATTATAAATGAACAGGCACTGGTCAAGCTATACAAATACACAATAGTAATTAAGAGGCTGTCCGCGTAAGAAACGACCAATGAATTTTTGACACAAAATAGATTTCCTTCAAATTTTCTGTGCAAGACTGTTGATATGTATGATGAAGTGA
>JAOBAT010055558.1:0-27850 GCA_026413305.1 Hydrozoanthus tunicans
TTTCAAAAACTACTATTATTAAAGGGTTCTACTTTTCAACCGGAACTTAAAAAAATAAGCTTGATAGGGACTTTAACGATATCAAATTGTATTTAGTATATAATAGAATTTATTTATAAAGATGATGAGTCGAGTGTTCTTTTATTCTTAATCAGATTTGTTGGCGAATTACAATTTTTCTACATAACCGTTTATTCAATTTGTAATAGTTTACTTAAAAATCTGTAGATGTTGAAACGGAATAAAATATTATGTTATCAATTATCTCAGTGAAAACTAGGTTTTGGTATCAATAGAGTTAGAGAGGTCGTTGTATGCTTCAATAGCGTCAGAGAGGTCCTGGGTTCAAGGTATATGTTTCGATATATAACGGGAGAGATCCTTGGTTCAAGGTGACCTAGCCTTTGCTTCGGGTCGAAGCGAACGTTAGAGGTGTGAGTGAGTGTTTGTTGTTGTGAATGTTTTTGCTTCTCCCTTAGAAATTTTAGTTTTAGAACTTCCAGAGGGGGGCTGGGAGGAAATTGCTGAGGGGGGGGGAGGGGGGTACTCCAGGGTTAAAATGGTAGAGATAATCGTCGGAAAAGTCTCCAAAACGGCACCCTAAAAATACCAAGGCATAGAAAATTTCCACTGTAAATAATACCACTCGGTCTAGAAGTTACCATAAAAAACGCCAACTAAAAATTGACACTTTTTCCCTGGATACCTAACAGTTTTGTCTCAACTTCTTGTTCAGTGCGTACATTTGCTAAAACATGGGGCTGCAAGTCTCATAGCTCCGCGTTTTTGAATCGAATACAGTGTTTTGGGCACGATTTTCTTATTCACGCACCTGCACTCGACAGACGACGCGCGCTGAGGAAAAAGGGCGCGAAAATAGATTTGAAGAGCCAAAATGTAAGCAAATTTTTGTAGTAGGTTCGCCTTCAATACAATGAAATAGTTTCTTTCAGAGATAACTGGGAAATACTGTTGCTTAGTCCTGAAATGAATTTATAGACGACGAAGAAGACATGCACTTTAACAAAACCCATATTAATGCAATAGGCCTACTCCGGGTCCTTAAGTCGTAGCAATTTAGAGCGGCTTATTGCGACTTAACGACTCAGCAAAATTTTCTGCATCCCTCCTTCCCTCTCTCTCCGTTTTAGCGCTTGCTTTGTAGGCTACAAAACTACTTGTTACCATGTGGTCTCGTGCCAGTAGTCACTACCACTACGCCTATAAATCTTATGTGCGCACGCATTTGTTTATCAAATGAGGCGTGTGTCACAAAGTTACAGTTAATAGCGGGTTTCACTTGTTTTAGTTTCTTTTACAAAATTTGTATAGTTACTGTGTTCAAACAGCGGTGGCTCCTCCTACAACTGAAATGCACACAGTTTGAGCATGTATCCTGGCAGTTAATGAACAGCACTTAATGAATATACAAGTAAAAAAAAAAATATCTTTTTCAAAACTTCCTATTTAAAAATTAACGTGTTCAGAGAGCCGGACACTTTGGGTCAGTCTAACACGAAGAGCCTACTGTAACATTACCAAAGGGAAGTCTCATTTCGGTTTTGAGGCAAAGCAAGAACATGAACAGCTTTCGTGGACTTTTGCTCGACATCTCCAATGATTTAACTAGAGATGAAGTCAATGACTTGAAGTTTGCATGCTCTGACTTTATTCCTGCGGGAAAAGCAGAAAACATTAGGCGACCTCATGAACTTTTCTCAGAGTTGGAGCGCATGAATCTCCTCGGAGAAAACAACAAGGACTTCCTTGCCTCCATATTCGTCCGCATCAACAGAACGGATCTTAGAAATAAACTGCTAGGAATAAGAGGTATAGCTAAGGATAAATAATTATTATTTTAGTTTGATATTGAAGTTGCTGAATGTTTCCTAATTCCAGTGCGTATTATGTCTCAATTAAAGTCATAAAGGATATATGTTTATTCATTTGATTTGATTTGTCTCTGTAAACCCATACTTACTGTTGCGTTAAGAGAGTTCTTGTAATTGTTAAAGAGTTTAGTGTTAATGGGTTGTAGAGCGTTTGTTGGAAGTATCATTAAATTTGCTGCGTTGTTTTGAATTCCAAAAAGTAGTGTACACGTTAGAATTTGACGAAAAATACTTTGGCCTTTGGGGTTGCTTCTGACAGTGTTTGGGTACTGTTGCAGTTGGAGTGTGTTGGTTTTTGTTTAGATTATTCAAGACTTTCGAGTTTATCCAATTATTCAGATTTGTGTCTCACCTGTCATTGTGCTTTTAATACAAACTAAACCAAACTTAGCAAAGATGTTGATAAGCTACAGCAGACGTTGTTCGATTGGAGTGCTTAATTCAGTGCGCTTTAACTAGGTTATGGTTTCCATTTCAGATGTACCAAGCTTGATACTTTTCAAATTGTTGGTTTCTTTCTCATAATATTAATCTAGTGATGGTTTTTTTTAGCTTGAAGAGGCTAGCTTTAATTGACTCTTAAGTACTATGGAAATTACACCTAACACTAGTACTAGAAACATGGCTGACTGCATATACTGTACTCTCCATTTCAGAAACACCAAGGAATATAGCAATGGCAGGTGAGTATATCTGCATTCACACAACATCCTGCATTGCTCGAAACCATATGTTGAATGATGTTTAAATCTTTGAAAAGATTTCCGCAAAATCAGGTCTGTTTAAACTTTATGTTAGAATGTCATTAATAGAGGCTTTGCATGGTCACATGACCCAGAGACAATTTTAAAAATATTTGATGTTTTGACATTTTAACAATATTTCTTTGAAGAGACTACTGTCAATACCTTATTTTCAGCAACAGCATTTTGAAAACAATTTTAGCAGTGATTTGATGAGATATACAAACAACAATCCTGCTAATTTGCATTTATTTAGAATTTTGTTTCATAATTTGTTGGCTATTGGCAAATTTCATGGTTTTGTTTGAGAAAACATCTTATATGAAAGGGTTAATGAAAAAGGAGACGTCAACCGAGTTGTTAGCTTTGCATTCTTTCTAAATTCTAGTAAACTTTCAATGGCAGCCATGACAGTTGGTAGTCCCCTGCCCACTCGCACTTCATCTTAAAATATCTTGTAATAGAGAAATTTTTTAGTCCTTTAAACATAGATACTCAAAACTCTTGTTAAATCAAGTAACCAAAATCACATCATGACATTTTAATTTTCTCTGAAGGTTATGGAAGCAAAATCAAAATATGCAAATCAGATTCAAAATTTTTTGCATATCATTAAATCCAAGCAAAATAAATTTGAGCTTGTAGTTGCCTAAAAAGAGGTATTGGCAGCATTACCTTGAAAGAAATAATGATGAATCGACCATAGAATTGTCAAAACTCCAAATCTTTTACAAAGTGTTTCAGAACCATGTTACCATGCAAAGCCTCCATCATTGTACTGTATCTACAACTGTGAGTGTGGTAGCACTTGAAACATAGCACCGTTTAAAGAAAATTTTGAGTGCAACCGGGGATAACTTCATTAAGAACTGATAAACCATGCTTTAAGTGTGGTTAAAAGATCTTAACTTTTTTTCATTATGCCACCATAACCATGACGCTTAACACCAAGTAATAAATTTTCACTTTTCAAACTATAACTAATTGGTAGGATTAGGAAGTAATTTAAGCACAAGAGCATGTAGTCCAGGCAATTTTTTTGTCACACACAGCAAATGAGTGTTAATGACACTTATTAAAAATTCATACTTGGTGTTAAACACCAAGTATGAATTTTTCAATTTTTCACTCTATAAATTAGTAGGATTAAAAAGTAATTTAAGCACAAGAGCATGTAGTCCAGGCAATTTTTTTTGTCACATACAGCAATTGAGTGTAATACATACAGGGTTTTCAGTTTATAAAAAAGTAGCAGGGGGAAATGTAAAAGTAGTCAGAGCTTATTTTGAAGTTTTGTATGCCTGGAGATGTAGTCTGGTGCATTTTCAGGATCAAAAAATACTTTTGAATCGCCCCAAAAGTACCCAGTGCAAACAGTCAAGGTAGTGAGTGGTTTGCGCTGGGTGTCGGCAACTTTTGAAAACCCTGACATACAAGTTCACTTTACAATTATTATTATCAGGACCTGTTAGCAGTACTATGTGATTTCTTAGTGTTTAGTTTCGTTGTGCAGACCTAGATATTTTTAGGCACCTGAACACTGAAGGAGCTATAGCCACCAAAAAAATTGTAGAAAACTGAGATTAACCTTCTAGTGCAACCACAACTGATGTTGTGTGATGTTTCACCAACACAATGGCCAGACTCATATCAAATTATTTATAGTAGTTCACCTACAGATGGGGTCAATTCCTTGAACCATGGTTGATCTGATATTAGTAAGGTATATAATTATATAACTTTAAACTAGAAGAACTTTTCTTAAAGAAAGTGATCAAGTGTTGCAAGCTAGAGATACTTGCTTTATTCTGTTTAGAGATAAAATGCAGTGTTATCAGATGTTGGTGAGAAAGAAAAGATGATCAGACAGACAGTGGATGTCTTTGTCGACATTGATTAACCCCTTTGCTACTAAGGACATACAAACAAAACAAAATAGTAAATAAACAATGCCAGTACTGTCACTCAAACGACCCAGTATGTATACATAATTATGTCCTCAAAACAGACACTTCACCAAGTGCCTAGTCCCTTAAACAAAATCATGCCACATACTCTGGTGGCTGAGAAAGGTCTGGTACTGATTTGTAAAGACCTCTGCCCAGCACTTGCCTCGGGATATATCACACCTAGTAAACTTACACAACTGACTATTGGACATTAATAGAATTGTTTTCATTGAACATTTTAGAATGTTTTATTACTAAGTTTAAAAGAAAATTTATGTTTTACATAATTTCACCAACCTTCTGGTGGTTTTTCCTGAAATATAAACAACCTCAAAGTCAATTTTTATGAAAACAAATCTCTCTATGAACTAGAAAATCTTAAGGTTAACAAGAGTATATATTGTATATATTAAATGATAAATTCTACATAAATTATAAAATAAAACTACCAAAAAGTTTTGTTTTTAAAAAACAGGTATGCAATGCTGTCAAGACACAACTAAATACAATAATACCCAAGGCTTTTGTCATGTCATTAATACCCTTATATATGCACATAATGCATGTTTTCAAGCTTGCGTTATCAGTGAAATGGTTAAAATTAGTTTTTTCTGTTAAGTACTGCTTTAGTTATTTTGTCGTGTTATGGGTGGCCTTTAATCTTCAACATATCACTTTCAGACTCTTCCCATCTTGAATTGCTTTCTGTGTCATCGTCTTCCTCGCTTGTTCATTCCAAGTTCATTGACACTGACTTCTTTAAGAAAAATACAAAACTAATACTTGGTCACTAAATTTATTCTGTCAATGAATGAACAAGCTACAGTAGACACATTCCCTCTGATCAAAGAACTGAATTTGAATACAAATATTATTTGCACTATTCAAGATTTGAGAGACTCTACCACTCCCCATCTCAGTTGAAATAGAATGTTTTTATTATACTGTTAAATATAACTGATTATTATATTAAATAATGAATGGTATGCAAAATTAATAAAAAGAAATATTCAAGCTGATCATCAACAAAATAATCAATACATGTACATTCATTAATAATTAGGATTTTCCTACTGATATAATAGTTTGAGTAAACTAAATATTTGTAGTGACCGTCTGTCCTGTTTTCAGCACCAGAAATATCATTAAACACAATGGTTGTAGACGATTCAATTATAACTGATATTGCGGAGGATGTAAGCATCAGCTGGAAAATGGTTGGAAGACGACTTAATGTGAAAGAATCTGCTATAGACAATATTGATGAAGAATACAAGAGGGTACCCGATAAGGCAGTGAAGGTCCTACAAAAGTGGAAAAGAATGAACAGTCGCAAAGCGACTGTCGCAGTTTTGATAGAAGGGCTTAAGAAGGCTGGTCGAACAGATCTTGCAGAAGAAGTGAGAGGTACAGTGCTATACAATTTCCTAAATAAATCAAGCTTGGTTTCCATTGGATGTAAAGGCTTCTTGAATGACAAACAATTTTTCGACAAACAAACCTCGGTTCAAAACTTTCCACTAGCTTTTAACTTGTCTGAATTAAATTTTTGTGCAAATAAAACATACATTTTGGACTGTGGTGACTCTTGCCTTCCATCAAATAATTTATAATTATTTAAGTTATGATTTACTTACTCGGCCCTGGAGTTCTTGAATAATAGTACAGAGTCAAGTAATGGTTCAGGGTGGAAGAATATTCCAAAATTTAGTCAAAAAACAGTACAGGATGAAAAAATGGTATAAAGTGGAAATTCTCAAAAATTCAATAAAAAATAAGTATTTTATTGGTAGCAGTATATGGAATCGAAAGTCCAATAAAAAATTGTTGGCTATTACAATTTCCAAGAAGTTATCTCTTGTAATGTGCAAGGATCTTTTAAAGTGGCCGACTAACACAACAGGAGTTCAGAATTAATAATTGAATTTAACCTGACAGTATAGAATGGATTTTTTTCAAGAGTATTAAATTTGATTATGTATGATTATTAGGGACTCCAAGTAACTGTTGTTTACAGCATTCAAGAACTGTTGACAGTTTCAACTTTTAGTGAAGTTGTTCCAAGTGTCAAGTAAAGATGTAAAAGCTAAATCCTAAAACAAAACAAGAGTTTACTTAAAAATTAATAATCAAACAATCCTGATTTAAGCTGTGTAGAGTGGATTTTTTTTCTCAAGAACAATAGTCATATATGTATGATTATTAGGGACTCCAAGTAACTGTTGTTTAAACCATTCAAGAACTGTTGACAGTTTCAACTTTTAGTAAATTGTTCCAAGTGTCAAGTAAAGGCATAAAAACTGAATCCTACTCAAATTTAAGTGGCTCATTAGGCCAGCTCTTGTACCTCTGGTTCCTGTACAGCTGAGTCGACTGGAACAAGTGTCTTGTTCAAGGACACAACACAGTGGTCTGACTGGGGCTCAAACTTGCGACCGTAGGATTAAGAGTCAAACAGGCTAACTGCATAGATGAAATATAAAGAATTTATTTAAGCAGTTTATAAAATGTCACTTCAACTGTGCCAACCCTATAAGTTGTTCATTGCATTGTTGTTGTATAGTTTAAATTCATGTGGAGTACTCTTTATCCTCACAACTAAATAGACAAGGTACTTGCACAAGGAGTAACACAGAGGCCAGCTAATGAGAACCAGGACACTCAACCTACAGGTACTGTATGTTCTAATTAATCAATTTGGTTTTTTAGTATTTACCCATGAAAGCAACCAATATCCATTTTTTCGCCCTCTGATTTCAAATGTCCAATTTTGGAAAGTTTGGAAGAGTGTGCACTCAAAAGAGAAAAAAAGTTTACATATTGTTTCTTTCAAAATAAAGTGCAATTTTCCAATGTTTTAGTAAATACTAATTAAAACAATTGTTGTCGAGCGTCACTGCCTAGTACTAGATATAATTGCTGACGAGCAAAGCGATATCAGCGATCATACATATAGCGTCACAGAAAGTCAACTTTGAGTTTTTAATTGGTCTTACACAATTACACGCCTACACAATTTTCCTTTCCGTCATAAACCAAACAAGTTTTGAAAGCAACAAGAAAACCAAAAGTCTTTTTGCTGTCCGGCAGCACTGCATTCTTTGTAGGAACTACTAGTACAACTATAATACCTGGGCACTTCATGTCTTGATCTGTGTATATCAACCGCTATTCACCTCCCTTTTGTGAATAGTTGTTAATTGCAATATATAACACATTTTCAGGTAAGAGAATGTCATTGACAGTCATTACATTTTTATTTCAAACAATGAAAAGAAATGTGACATGTTTCTAAAAACCTCTACAAAATACCAACACACTGATATTGATCCTGAAAACATGGTGGGAACCCCTAGATTATACCAATAAAGGTCTACATGCAGTAACCTCCTCCCCCCTCCCCCTGGGTTGCTGTGTCAGCTCGGTTTGTATATGCATGTTTAAAAAATGTTAAGGTTGCCATATTTTTATTCTACAGTAAACAGTAAATAAATGGTGTTTGTTACTGTTTACATTGTAACTTTAGATAGGGAAATTGTTGCTTCTCCAGTTGTTATTCCACATCCAGATATCGGTAATCTTGACTGAAAACACCATGATGTTTGTTATTGTTTATACTGTAACTTTAAGTAGGGAAATTATTGCTTCTCCAGTTGTTATTCCACGTCCAGATATTGGTAATCTTGGCCAAAGACACCATGATAGGCCAGTAGCAGTGCAACAACAGCCAATCATAGGAGGCGGAAACATTGACCAGCATGATGCACCATTAGCTGTCAACAGAGACGAAGAACCACTTAGGGAAGAAGCAGAAGTTAATGCTAGTGCACCACCAGATATAGACTCAACAGACACATCCCGAACCCCAGTCCAGGTTGAAGAAACAAAAAACCCATCTAATAACAGCAAAAGTGACACAACCAGAACACCAGTCCAGGTTGAAGAAAGTATTAAAAACCAAAACAACAAGTCAAGTGATACATCAGAAGTGCCAATACAGGAAATGAAATCTCTTAAACTTAATAGCTTTGGTAAATATCTCAACCCTGAAAAGTATGTGGTAGCAGAGCGAATTGGACGAGGTGGTTTTGCTGAGGTACATTTTAGATGATTTTTGTTCATTAGCTGTTTTGATGTTCAAATTAAATGTGATAAATTTATATGTAGGATTAGCAACTGGCAAATACATAAGATTAATGAACAATTTGGAGCTACCTTGGTCTATATGTGGAGCTCCAGCCTATCGACAATTGATATATTATATAAAAATTACATACAGTGTATACAAATATAACTTGTATCTACGGACAGAAGAAGAGGCAATGAAGGAATATATTAATCCCAAAGAAAAAAGGACAAATACTGGTTAATTCTCACCTTTCTTCAACAATTCGAACAGGAAACTGAATCCACAATAGAAAAAACAAACTATTGCTGTAGACATCAGCCAGTCTAATCCCCAGGGGGATACTCCCCATAATGGGATGATAGGTATGACCGTCGTACTTTTTAGGGGTAAAAATACCAGTCTGGTATTTTTTAGAAGTTGTTAAAAGAAATTCTGTGTCAAACCAAGAGCCTGGTATTTTTTAGGGTTTAAAAATGTGAATCTATTTGACTGCTTGCAGTTCCATGTTTTAGTAAATGTATGCTGAACAAAAGTCCTTCGGCGAACGTTCTTTTTCGCTCCTGCCTTTTTTTTATAACTGCATATCGTATTCAGCACAACACAAGGGGACTTAATGCTGACCTGTTAGCTACCCAGGGAAAATTTTTAGGTTTCAATTGTATTTTTTAGGGTAATTTTAAAACTGAGAGGTATTTTTTAGGATGGAAAGTTTTTATCCCTTGGTATATTTTAGGGTATTTTGGGGACTTTTCTGGCAGTCATCCCTACCCTTTTGACCCTGAAGTACGCCCCCAGGGTCCAACCATCTTGTTTAACCCTTTCAGCCCAAACACGTCAAATGTTGTGTTGGTAAATTCTCCCAACTAGGGCCCATACTTTTAATATAACCAGTTAGGAGAATTTGGCTTTTCACCCTTAATTGTTCATCCTGTTTGACCAATTTCCATTTTCTCATTACCAAATGACTTGTTTTTTATGTGTTATGTAAGGAGAAGTTAGATGTTTATAAACTGGCCTTGGCTGAAAGTGTTAATAAAAATGCTTAATGGTCACTGGCCTTCCACAGTTACATAGAAGAGTAAAGGTATAAAAAGAATAAAAATCGAGCAACGTTAACTGCAACTCTGAAAGAAGTGAGGTTATTAAACTTTGCTAAAAATTGCTAAACATATACAAAAAATATATCTGTACCACATACTCCAACTCAAGCAAAACTAGTGCTTTGAGTAACTGTTGTTTTGTCACTATAGGTTTATCTTTGTTATGACAAGAAGACAGGACAAGGGTATGCAGTCAAGTTAATGGATCTTGGTGATAATGATCATCTTACCCAAAAGGTAAACTTCTGTCCCAATGACGAACTTATTAATAATACATCTTTTTATGAAATAATTTCGATAATACATGTGTTCTAATTGGTCATTTAGGTGTGTTGCATTATTCTAATTAGCCTGTGCCAAAACTGTTTTGACGTCACAAAACTTTCAAACTAAACTTCAGATGTGACAAATTGCTGAATGTTGAAACTGCTCTTATTTTTGTACATGTTGTAGCTAGGATTAAAATGAAAAGTTTCTTTACCAAGAAACACCAAAGAAGAAAATAAAAGTAGTATTTGTTTTGCGAAACTGCATGAGTATGACTTGATAAATAGGCTACACTTGAACTGCAGTTTACATTGCAAATTTTAGTTATATTAAAATTTACCAAAATAAATCAAAATGGAAAAAAACATATTTCATTTTAGAAAATAATCCTGATGTAACGCGCGCTCTGATTGGTTACAAACCTATTTTCTGTGAGAGAATAGAAAATGGATTTGACATCACACAGCTCAGGATCTTTTTTTTCTCTATAGTTATTTTCTAAAAGGGATAAAACAGTATCGCTTGTGTTTCTAGACAATTTTAGAAAATGTTTATGATGCAAGAGGGCACTCGAAAAGCAGAGAGAAAACTCGGCTTCGCCTCGTTTTCTCTCAACACTTTCCTCATGTCCTCTTACGTCATAACCATTTTCTAAAATTGTCTAGAAACACGCGCGATGCTGTTTTATTCCCTTATTGGTCAATTACATGGTGTTTCATGTTCTTTCCAATTTATCCTTTGATCGACAATCATAAATGATTCTAAAATTAAGTAAATGGGTTCCTTGGAAGACATACCAATATTTCATTTGTTCAGCTGTGAATATATTGTTTTTGCTCAAGCAAAGTTTGATGTCTCAGCTTCTAGTCAAGGCATTTCTGGTTTTTGTGACGATTAAGGCCTTATGGGGCCTCTCGTTACTATGTCATCGGTTTGAATTCATGAGTGAGTTGTAACCATTCCTATTGAAGCAGGCGTTCCCAGCAGTTATTCAAACATGTGATCATTGTAAAGGACATCACGCTGGCTAAGAGAATGATGACCCGGGTTACAAATTGGATCGGATTATATTCAACTTTTTCTTCTCAAACCATAGTTCACTATGCTAAAACCAATACTAAAATCGCTACTCATAAAAAAATTTGCATTTTCATTCTCTTAACTTAAATTACCGTTGTTATGCATTCTGCCTTGAGTCACACGCAGTCTTTGACTGCCTATTTTTTGTTGCAGTTGTTCTTTGGAATCAAATTCTTTATGTGTCACAGATTTCCAAAATAGAGTTCTAAGTTAACCTATAAGTGCCATATGAATCATTAGTCTTAGCGGGTGAATAACTTAAACTACTTTAAAATTGTTTCAAATTAAAGAAAATCTTGAGTGAAATACTTTGTTCTGTCCTGTTCTTTTCAGTAGAATGTTATACTGTGAGTTACAGTTTGTTTGTTATCAATACTTATGAATTCATCTTTTGATTCTATTGACCTGCACTTCTAAAAGGTACTTTTCAATAGGGTTCTAGGTGAAATTGGATATTTTCTAACAATGTAATATTTGTTATACTTTTTAGATCCAGGCAAAATGTCATCTCAACATCACAAGACATTGTTCATAATGAGAGGACTGCCTGGTAGTGGGAAATCAACGTTAGCAAGGTGTGCACCCAACCCTTTTCTGTATCACACTAAGTTTAATTTCCATTTTAGCAATGAATTGCTTGCGGTTGATCAATGGAAAGACCTTGCAGGGTTTGTCCGAGTCCTTAAAAACCCTAAAAGTCCTTAATTTTCACTTTCCAAAATTTGAGGCCTCAAAAAGTCCTTAAATTTTACAAAAACCAGTCATGGTCCTTAAAAAGTCCTTAAATTTTTTCTTTGTTATGATAATTCAATAAATGTCATCAATGCCCGGGAAATGCATTTTTCAAGAATGTTGGCTGGAAAGGGCAGAGTTTACTGGGTGGTTTCAAGCAGTATCTGGAGATCCGTACAGTGCTTCGTGCAGTCTTTGCCACAATATTGTAAAAAGTCATGTTTTAGGTCAGTTCTGGTGGTTGATGTCCCATGGCTTAGGTCCTCAAAAACCAATAATCTTACCTTAAAAAGTCCTAAAAAAAGTCTTTAAATTTTGTTTTGAGAAAAGCGGACGAACCCTGCCTTGGGATTCTCGCTTCTGGATTTCTCTTACACTTGCCTTAGTTCGTTACAGCAGGTCAGAGTAGATCTCTCTGAAGACGATCGCGTTGATCCAAACATGCCTTTGTTCCGTTTCACAGAAATTAGTTTTTGGGTTTTTGGCCAGGAGTTGGAAAAACCATAGAAAGAAATTCAATGCCTATAAATGTGAACAAAATGTTTCTATAGATTTAACCATTTAACCTCTACCCTTTCCCAAGGCCCCCTGAAGAGACATCAGGGACATATCTTTGTTTATTATGTACATAAGACTGTAGGACTCATAATTTATCTTTCTCAAAGCCCACATCTCTTATCTAGTACAAAGTTGATTGTATCAAAACTAGTAAGAGGCCAATGCTTTTCCCCTTCACAAGTTTTCACAATTCCTATTAAATTCTCATTACTTCATAAGTGTCTTATTTTGTATCAATGTGGCTAATGTTTCTTAATAATTGTCTCAAGGAAACTAAAAGGATTTCATGGTGTAGTTCTGTCAACTGATGACTTCTTTTACCATAATGGAAGGTAAGATGTTTGAACTGGCTCTTTTGTTTACTTTTTCAATAGCTGAACTAGTTTCTCGTTCTTTAGTAAAATTCTGATAATACGGATTGAAAACATAAAACGTAATGATACTCCTTGGTTAAAATACAGGTTAAAATATCTCAGTTATAAGCCCCTGGGTTTTACTTCCAAGAGATATCAGTTAGGCTTGTATGTATTGCTAGAGGGTAGGGCTTATTTTGAGAGTGTTAGTTTTAAGACATATGTTGGTTTGGCTACTCTCTTTCTTTGCTACTAGGAAACTGGCAACAAAACCAGCGTTTACACACCAAATTAGAACATATAACATATTTTACGTGGGAATCTTATAATTGCGTTTTTACGGTAAAGACTGCTCTAATTCATTTCTAATAGCTCTAGTTGATTGTGAAAATTGTCTGTTCAAGGTATGTTTTTGATATTGGTCTTCTTGGTGAAGCTCACGAATGGAACAAAAGTAGAGGTATGGAAACAGTCTCGGAACAGAATAAGTTTAAGTTTTAATTTATAAAACAAAAGTTTTATAAGTTGAAACGAGGGAAAACTAATTACTGACAACTAGCAAGTAGAGCAATACTTCCAACATTTTGCTACGTTCATTATTTTAGCAAAACGAGCGATGGAAGGTGGAATGAACCCGATAATTATAGACAACACAAACACACAATCTTGGGAAATGAAACCTTATATCGCATTGGTAAGTAACACACCACATAGGCTGCATGTACATAAGTTGACTTACAGTTGTTTACCTGGAATCGGTTTTGTTGTAGTTTGTGAACTAGAAGGATATTAAGAACTAGGGTACCAAATCTCGTAGGGTACTAAGGCTTGTGAGGACATAAACATTTTGAAGGACACAAGTTTTGGAGGACACCCAGGTTTTGCAGAACAGTTAGAAAACCTAGGTTTGAGGGCACTCCTAGGACCTGATCAACCCAATCTAGGTTTGAGAGATTCTTATGTTCAGGAGGACATCTAGGTTTGAGAAGATTCCTAGACTCTGATGGACATCTAGGTTTGAGAGATTCTTATGTTCAGGAGGACATCTAGGTTTTAGAGGATTCCTAGGTTCTAAAGAACATCTAGGTTTGAGAGGATTCCTAGGATCTAAAAAACATCTAGGTTTGAGAGGATTCCTAATCTCTGATGGACATCTAGGTTTGACAAATTCTTATGTTCAGGAGGACATCTAGGTTTGAGAAGATTCCTAGACTCTGATGGACATCTAGGTTTGAGAGATTCTTATGTTCAGGAGGACATCTAGGTTTGAGAGGATTCCTAGGTTCTAAAGAACATCTAGGTTTGAGAGGATTCCTAGGATCTAAAGAACATCTAGGTTTGAGAGGATTCCTAATCTCTGATGGACATCTAGGTTTGAGAGATTCTTAGTTTCAGGAGTACATTTAGGTTTGAGAGGATTCCTATGCTCTCAAGGATATCTAGATTTGACAGAATCTTAGGTTAAGGAGGACATCTAGGATTGAGAGGACTCATAGGTTCGGAAGAACATCTAGGCTTGGAGTAACAGTTTTTGTCTCAATTTCCATCCAAAAATCATTTCCGAAACTGAAAGAGCTGGTGTATTAACAACAGTAATAAGTTGTAAAAAAGTCTGTGTTACTTTTTTACTCATTGCAAATTTGTCCTTTAATTCCAGGGATTGAAGTTCGGCTACTGGGTTGAGTTCAAAGAACCGGACACGTGGTGGAAATGGAATGTCAAAGAACTGGCAAAGTTTGTGCAAAAACTGTTCCTTGTACCGATAATTTTATTTATAAATACACAAATAAGCAGTCATAACAAACGGTTGAAACGTAACAAAAGAATGTCACGACTTGGGATTCTTAAAGTTTTTCAGTAAAATTATGTTTGTATTTAAGTTTATCGTGGTCATTACTATTTTTTTTACAGCGATATAGCCCAAATGTAACGATTTCACACTCTTTTTTGTTACGTTCGGTATCATTAGAGGACTTATCAACTATTTAAAAAGCCTTTCAGAGTCGACTCTAGTTGTTAATTAAACATTCGTTGTTTTACCGATCGCTTGTCTTTTCCTTTCATCCTAAAGTTTTCCTTGATACCTCTGACTCATATACTACTAAACCACCTTTTAAATCTGTCCTTGAATTTTGAACAAAAAATTAAATTAATAAGCCCCTTATTTGTTGTAATATTTATTGACGTCGTATTTTTCGTTCTGTCATTTGTCAGGCGCAACCAACATGAAGTCAACGAAGCCGTAATCGCCCGGATGTTAGATCGTTACGAGCGTAACATGACAATACCAAAAATAATGAACTCTCAAAAACCAGAATTTTCACGTCCACATGGAGTGGCCGAAAGAGACAAGGAGAAAAATGATTTATCTGATCATTCAAATACAGACGAAAAAGAAGGAAAAGAAAACATCGAGGAAGCGCCAAAAGCACAAAGAGTTCGTCAGCCCAGAAATCGTCGAAAACATCGAGATGGTTCTAATGAAGTGGTAACAAGTTATGACTTTGTTGCAGACACGATACAGTCTTCAGAAAAAAGTACTTTTCATAACTGTTCTCCAAACGAATCTAAATCCGATTTGTGTGTGAGTTCCTTGCCTGAACCAGAAATCACAGAAAGCACTCTGGAAATGACAGAGGGTTACACGGGAAAAAAGTCATTTTCTGCGAAAAACAACTCGGCTACTGAGTCAAAAGATAGCATCTCGGAGATGTTCACAGAAAAATATATTCCTATGCCTCAAAGATCTGTTACACGTAGGAGAAACAAACAGGAAGGACAGCAAAGTCCTGAAATTCGTGATGAAAGTGAGATAATGATGGTTAGCAAGAAGATTCCCCGTGATAGTAAAGATCCTAAAGAAGTATTCCAAGAAACATGTTCTATGCAGGACACCAACACAGAAATTTGTTCTTGGCCGGAGACTAGCGGTGTAGCTCTGGTAAACGAAACAGAGGCAGAGGTAGGGAAAAAAGGTGAAAGTTTGGCCAGTTTGAAAAGCGTTACTGAGTGTGGAAGAATAAATGCAATTTCAGAGGCAGGCCATACCAGGATAAAGTCTTTTGAAAATAGTTCTCATTATCTTACTTCTGTTGCATTGGAAGAGACTTGTGTTGGACAAGATATGTCAAGAAATGCAGTTGATAGCATTTTTGAAGGACAAACAGCTAAGTCAGAAGGTTTTCTCTGTAGTAAATCAGAACCAATAAAGTCGGCCCCGCCACTACCACACCTATTAGCTTCTCTTGCAAAATCCAAACGATCAGCTGTTAAGGGTAAGCAGGAAAATCATACAACTCGCCAGGATGTCTTTCCACATACTCAAAACATGGAAGAGTTAACCCCTGAAATGCAACAAAAATCCATGGAGTATCAAGATTCTACGAATGTGGACAATTTGTTAAGTCGTTTAAATCTTGAAAATTCCTCTGTGGAAGGCACGACAGGTACAGCTGGCAGTTGCCCTAAGGAAGCTGACGCAATCGAAAGGAGCAATAGTGCTGACGTACGATCTTCTGATGGTAGTGAAACGTACAATTTTCTTATGACATGTTTCCCTGCTGTTGAACCGCAACAGATTTTGGATCTGCTGGCCAGGTATGGTAAGGATGCGGTGCCGAAGATTGTAGATTTGTTGCTGTCAATGGATACATTTCAAGACAAAGAAGTGGATCAAGAAGCCACTAAAGGAGTTAGCCAGAGTTCTGACCGAGACACTTTTCAGCTATCTTTTGACTTAGATCAACACAAAGTGGTTCATGATTCCGATGATATACAACCCACTTTTGGAAGGTTTACAGCTCTTCCTGGCAACAGCGAGGTACCCAAGTTTCCGGACCCACAATTTTCTAACCGGGAATTTTTCAGTCATCCTGATCAAATATCGTCAATTGAAACTCCAACAGATTTGCAGCCTAAGTATTCGACTCAAGAAAAAACTTCCCGTTCTTCAGTTAGAAAATTCGATAATATGTCAACTTTGCAGGAAGAAGGCCTTCTCTCTTCATCAGGCCTTGGACGAACATTGCGTTTGGAGGAAGACAACATTTTTGACCAGGGCACGGAGGGTCAAGGTTCGTTACCAAGTGTATCTCATCTTCCAAGAGAGAATCTTTCTCAATCGGAGCAGGAACGAACAGCCCTTGACAACTCAAGCACTTCACTTGCAGGCAAAGGAAGAGTGAAGAAACTGGATAGTTTGTACCTGACCTTAGAACCAGCATTAGCAATGCAGCTTGTGGAAATGTTTGGCTCCATTCGAGGCATGCGATTTAAAGGTTCGCAAATGTATTGACATTGAATCCTTAAGATCAACCTTTCTTGAATGTTGTCAAGCTTTCCGCATGTCAAGAAGTTCTTTATCATAGAATCAGAGAAAGTTTATTATTAGTCAAAAGCCAGAAAAGATTGAAAACGGAATAGTTGAGCAAAACCCCGACATCAATATAGCAAAACCCCGATTCAACTTTTTGGAAGCATTGTTATTTTGGTTCCTGGGATATCAAGGCTGATCTGGAACGATATGCTTTAGTATTTATTAAAGGGCAAATATCATCCTATTCCCATGGAAACGAAAGAACTATGAGCAATTGTTTCAACAGGTTTGATTAATGTTTGTCCAAACCTGGAAGAAGCATGTCTTTTATGGTTTAATTAAGCCAACGAATTAACTTCTTAGCAAGTTTTCATGAAAACTTCAAAAACTTTCATACTTATGTCGGTGACCAGGTAAGCCATTTTTACCTACTTTGAAACAGGTATTTCAGTGCTACTGTATATTTCGCTTCAAAAGCGCGTTAAGATTAATGTTCGACCTTGATTACTGGCAGAAACAGTTCTTATCCACAAGATCACGCCATTCTTCAAAGTGAAATTAGTAATCTGAAAAGGGCAATCACCCATTATCTTAGGTTGGCAAGGAAAATGTTACTAAGAAACAAGCAAGTGTCACTAATCGGAGTTCTTCTTTATTTCTGCTTGTAGGTGAAATTGCCGAAAGCGACTTGGTTGTTAAGCTTGATGGAAAATTGGCAAGGACGCTATATAATAGGTGGAAAGAAACTTTACAGGTAAGGTGAACTCCTTCCAGTGCATAAAGTGGCACGTGAGGATTGTGCTTAATTATGTCTTCGCTGAAGAAACGATTTGATAAAGTAGCTCTCTGGGACAGGGCTTTAGTTGTTCGAACTCACTTCACTAATCTTCAGTAAGCTGATACTCATTTATGTTATTTCATTTATAGAAGTATTCTGTTTGATACAGTGGTCTGACAAACAGTCACACTAATTACACGAGTAGGATACACTACACTTTGTAACAAGGCTATACTAAATGAATTAACATTTAGTGATAAAAAATAAATTTATAGTATTTAAGCCCCGGCAAAAGAGAAACTCTGTTCAAATTCGAGTAAAGCTGAATAACAAAGAAATCGAACAAGTAAAAGAAACGGTTTTTCTAGGAATAGTCCTAGATGAATATTTAACTTGGAAATCTCGTAATTATCTGCACATCTTGTCACGTCTTTTCTTACTCTCTTCAATGTATCACATGACTACATAGGAGGATGAATGAACTCTTCAACAATCCTAACCGCTTCCTGTCAATCATCCTCGCCATTTCGTTTTATTTCTAACTATAGTAATATATACAAACAAACTGTAAAAATATACCAAATGGCAAATAAATTGAACTTGCCACCCAAAGAAAATGAACGCTGGCTACTACAAGATTTCTTTGAACCTAAAAGTTTCGACTGACTAACGAAGAATTATTGTTTCTAATAATAAAGTAAGCAATGTGATGAACGAATGAAGCTTATATGCATCTTTGGTAAATAAGCCTGGAAACAAATGCAATTATTCTCACACACACAGTCACAGCTAATTTGAGCCCTGTGTACGCTTTGATGCTGGCAAGATGGCACCCTTTAGGTAGTTGTGTGAATATTGAACAGCTATTTGTTACCCCTTTCATTGCAGGAGTGCCGGGATTTTGGTAGCAAAGATATTGACACTCAGGCTAAGGTAGGTTGTATTTGTCAAACTGTGTTTGTAGCTTCACTCTTTCACTGCAATAGTTTCAGTTAAGTCATGTCAGTTTAGCAATAATTACACATAATTACTTAAGTTTATTTTCATTGTAGAGACTAACAATAGGGGAACTTCACTTACTCATTTTCTTTCTTATTGTTGTAGGAAAAGACTACAAGTACACAATCCAGTAAGTTTTTTTTTTCTTTTTTTTTTACGTCAGGACACAAGCAGTTTCTAAGTAAAAAACTATCTTTTTGGAAATCCTTTGTGTCTAAACTTGGTAACATCAACTCTTGCATGTTAAGGATACACAGGAGACTTTTGAGTGCTGGTTTTCATTGCGACCGTAAAGATACTCAGTCCGCGCTATTAGCAAAACATTATATATATTCTGAAAGGTAAAAGAACAAAGTTTTGGTCTCTGCAACCATTTTTCATTATTTTTTAACCGAAAACAAGTAAGAACCTTTTTTTCTCGAAACTACACGTTTTTCCCGGAGTGTTTATTCTCCCGCACGTTAAGACGAACACCGCTGTTTTTTGTTGCAATTTGTTTACCACACGTTGAGGTCGAAAACCGTGTCTCAGTTTTCTTTTCAATTGCTTTGTTGATTAGTTATGATATTTTGAAGTTTGACTTTCGAAATCTAGCAATTTTTTCGACACAAACCCGGCTTATAACTCAAGAAGCAAACGGTTTTAAAAAAATCTGAGACACTGTTTTGGACTTGCGATGTTTTTCTAACACTATTCCAAATTTCAGTTGAATTGATAAAGTACTAAGGGAGAATAAACATTTTAAAATCACGAATTTTTGCTGAAAATTGAAGTCCAGAAAAAGCGATGTTTCTATCCTGCAGAACTATTATCACCAACACTGTTTGCACAGGGGTGTTTGCTGTTCACACCTTCATCATCTTTTGACCAATAGTCGTTTGGCAAGTAGACTGAACTAGCTGAACATATGTCAAACCATCTAAAAATATTTTCGCTGTTGTTACAACTTTGCATAACACGATCGAAGAAAAATGTTAGTATTTCTCTTTTTCCTGTATACAACGGTAACTTCGAAACATGCCAAAAACCAGAAGCAAAAACAATACAAAAACTGGATGACGTCGTCGCTCTATAATAAATAATGATGTACGCAATACTTCTACATCAACTGCAAGCTCGGATTTACGGAAAGTAATGCTTCAGGAAACGAAAAGTGCGGGGTACGTGGCCTGAATTTTCATCACGTATGGTCTTTACATGTTAAAACTTCTACCCAACTAAGTTTTTTTGACAACAAAAAATCGTAGATACGACAGAAACGCGTTTGCTGAGGGGCTCGATACGAGTACAAATATACGGACGAAAAGAGATCAAATCGATACGTTCATTACTGTAGCCTGAGCTATGCCCTACTCGTAAGTAAATCAAATCGTTATCAACATGAGAATTGGTTGATTCAAAAATTCAGGTTTGATAAATTGTTAGTATCTAGATAAACTTGAAGATTGCCTTATTTTAACCTCAAGCAATCTACATTTAAAAACAAGTACATACTCAAGTTGAGCTGATAAAAATCAAAAGCCCTCTGTGTTTCAGCAGCTTTTAGGAGCAATATAATAACTGAAAGAAATATAACTCATTGTTGCAAACTTTACAAACTGCTGAGCTAGAAATACCCGCTGTCAAACTGGTAGGGTCAACGATATTCAATTGTTTTGGTGTCGTTAAATCACCGCTATCTTGTATGTCAGAATCCGTGTCACGGCAACTGTCGACTTTCTTAATTTTTCCGAAAGCTTGCCCCATCGGTATTTCTGTTTTCAGCACTGGCGGTGGCCCACGTTCACCTTGAGAGCCTCGATCGCTTTCCGCGAGAGATTTCTCCCATTCTTTTGCGAATAGCTTTCTTGAGTTGCTCTTTCTCCACCGTTTGCCAGAGCGACAAAGTGGGCTTTGTTTAGCTGATGGCATTTAGACTACCGCAGATTGTTGGCTGATACTATATACAAATATCAAACTATTTACAGATGAAAATTGAAAATATAGACAAAACAAAATAATCAAAACTAAGCTTTTTCCTGTGAACACGCCACGCTTCAATGAGAACTTTCGTGACAACAGCGGGATGACGTCAGCCGCTTGATTAAATTATTTTGAGCTTTGACAAATACTGTCAGGCCTAAAATACGTTTTTCGCTATAACTCGAAAACTGAATTAGATTTTAAGATGGAGTTTTCGAATAAAGAAAGATATCTGCGGATCGCTCCACATATTCAAAAATTAGGAAATCTGATAACTGAAAAAAATTATTTATCAAAAACCCTCCTGTGTATCCTTAACAGCTGTTCTGAACATTTTGTTAAGAATACGCCCCGCAAAGAAGCAAGCCATTACAGTTATCTTCTGTGAAAGCGACTGCATTAGCTGGACATTGCTGGAAAACGCACCACAAAGAAGCAGGTCATTTCAGTTATCTTCTACAAAAGCGCATGTGCTTTCTTGATATTACTGGAAAACGTACTACAAAGAAGGAAGCATTTCAGTCATCTTCTACAAAAACGGATGTACTTTCTGGTCACTGCTGGAAAACGAAATACAAAGAAGGAACAATTTTAGTTGTTTGCTACAAAAGCGCATGTGCTTTCTGGTCATTGCTGGAAAACGAAAGAAGAAACAATTTTAGTTATTTTCTGCAAAAACGCATGTACTTTCTGGTCATAGCTGGAAGACGAAAGAAGATACAGTTTTAGTTATTTTCTACAAAAGGGCACGTGCTTTCTGGTCATAGCTGGAAAACCCTTTGACCTGTGTAGTCTCTTTTAGGAGCACAAATGGACGGTGTTCTCGAACCATGGGTATCTGAACTAGCTCCTCTCCAAACAATATACAACAATGAAGTCCGAGTCATGAGAAACTTTGTTATGATTACGTTTATTGTTTTCCATTTCAGAACCTTTGCTGCAGCAAATAATGGAAGAAGAAATGGCGATAGAGTTGAGCAGTAAACAGCAGGTAGAGGATAGATTACAATAAGAATTGAATAAAAAGTCGCTTTAGGAGGTTATGGCTATCTATCGTACGATACTAAGTGTAACCTCTTGGTAGTTGAGTTGAGAACTGTCACAGGCAACTCTGCTACAGCAACAACAAAATCGATGTTGAAACACTCCAACTAGGGAGTTAGAAAAAATATTGATGTAGGATTGATGCGAGCCGGCTGGAGTTGAGTAATAGATAGAAGTTTTTCTTTAAAAACTAACGAACCCACATAAGCTGTAACTGTAAACTTCATGGTGGCCGTTTTAATAGCTAGTTTGGTCTGCAGGCCGAGTCGAATGCCTCGTCAACTGGACCAAGCGTAGCCACAATGATGAAGCGCCAGAAACTGTACGCCATGTTTCCTGGTGTGAACAGAAGTGCGCTTGATGAGCTGCTCCAAGCCAACAGGTAATGTGATACAGGTTTTGATGATGATGGAATTTTTTTTACAACAATGATAATGGAAATGATACCTGTAGATAAAGGTGGTGATAATGATGATGGTATTGACACAGATAATGTTGATGATAGTGACATAAATAATTAAAGATGATAGCGATGATTATACAGATAATGATAATAACGATACTGGTACAGATGGTGATGATAATGATATAGATAGTGAATAGGATAATGATGATAACGATGATGATGATAACAGAGTGTTATACAAGGTGTAGATTATTGCAGTAGTGATAATTAAACTTCCATTTTTGAGTCGAACGATCTCGTTGAAGTTAAACCGTCTTCAAGTAGTAAACAACGAAAAAGTTTCGAAGTACTCGCAGCAAAAGAAAAGTCAACAAATTCAGTGTGCAAATTCATAGACCAGCCCAACCCCCAAACCCTCCCACCCCCTTCTTGTCAGGTACAATAACTAATGGCCAGTCCTCAATCCTACAGCCTTTTTCAGGGTTCGTACGGGCCCTGGAAATCCTGGAAAACCCTGGAAAATTTTTGAAGCTTGAAAACCCCTGGAAAAGCCCTGGAAATTTTCTTAGAATTTCATTGAAAAAGCTAAATTCGCTAATTGATCCTGATCCATTTTTTTTTGTTTCAAAAAAATTTGGGTTTTAGACTTAATTTTGATGTCGGTATTACATTAAGTTCAATGAATACGAAATTTCACGACATTAACTACTATAACTTTGTTTAAAAAGGTGATTGTGAACATTACTATTTTCATTCTGGGTTTGGAGAGTCCTAGAAAAACCCTGGAAAAAAACAGCCCTGGAAAACCCTCGTTTTTTCAAAGTTTGAAGGTGTACGAACCCTGCTTTTTATACAAAAGCGTTTTCAAACAATTTTTAATTTTTAGGCTGAATGTGTTCTTATGTCTTTGGTACTTTTTTAACCAAATTCCATCCTGAGTGTTCTTAGTCCACCTGTTCTTTATGCGTCTATTTACTGTATTTCAACCATTTCTTTCCTAGTTTTGAGTTAACTCCAACCGTCGAGACGGTAAAAATGTCTTGTAACTTGCAAGAGAAGCCAAGAAATATTGTTGCTTCAGGTCCAGTCCACCCCATGGAACCACCGCAAACCTTGCCGTCAAGTGATCAGGTAATTTTCAGGTCCAATTCAGCCATTTGCACCACCTCAAACCTTTCGTCAAAATAGAGTGATCAGGAACAGACATATATATTTATTGCTGGTTGTGCGATAAGATACAATTAGAGCTTGTGTAATAACAAAAATGAAAAAGTTTAAAGTTATTAACCGTTGTAAAAGCTAAGAAAATTTATTAAGAAATATGTTTTAACGAAATGAAGTAGAAGCAGTTTGACTCCAAACCAGAATGGAAACAAGCGTAATGGCACTCATGCACCACGGGTCCGAAGGACCTAAGACTTACTGCACTCTAAAAATTTTGAGTTACTCCACTCCCATCTTATGATAAGTTGTGGCGAGGCCGTCCTCTCTCCATGGGAGATTGCACCAGCCCCTCTCCATTACACCAGCCCCTCACATCCATTCCACTGTCAGAATTACATCAGCCCCTCACATCCATTCCACTGTCAGAATTACATCAGCCCCTCACATCCATTCCACTGTCAGAATTACATCAGCCTCTCACATCCATTTCACTGTCAGAATTACATCAGCCCCTCACATCCATTTCACTGTTGGAATTACATCAGCCCCTCACATCCATTCCACTGTCAGAATTACATCAGCCCCTCACATCCATTTCACTGTTGGAATTACATCAGCTCCTCACAATGTTGTAGTTGGTTTACTCCAGCTCTTCATGATAAGTTGAGGTTAGACCATCCTCTCTCCATTAGGATTTCCTCCGCCCTGCTATGTTACAACTCGGGTTACTCCAGCCCATCTTCATGATATGAGATGGTTAGACCATTTTCTCTCCATGCATGGGTAATTGTGCCATCCTCTTTCAATGGGGTATCTCAAAAGCTCCTTACAATGTTGCAGTTGGGTTTACTCTAGCTCTTCATGATAAGTTATGGTCAGACCATTCTCTCTCCATGGTGGATGGAATCATCCCCTCTACATTCTACAGTCGTGATTGCACCAGCCCCTTGCAGTGATACAGCACGGTGTGGACAACCCTCTCCATGGGTAATTACACCAGCCCCTCTTCATGATACAGTAGGAGTCGAACTATACCCCTCTTTATGGCGAGTTTTGCCAGCCCCCTTTCATGCTATAGTCCAGAATAACACTTTCTTTTGTTACACCCAAAATATCGAATGTGCTTGCATTTCAGGCTGAAGAAGATGGGAAATCGCCGTTTGAGAGAAACAGAGGTGTGTTAGTCTAGCGAAAGCTAGGGGGTTATTTTGTTTATTGATTGAGATGGTCTGAATTTTTTAACCCTTTCACTCTAACTCAGTTAATCGATATCTGTCTATTACTTACAATATCAACATGAAGCAAGTTGATTGGTCTTTTAAAATGTAAACTTTGATCGTTGAACTTTTATAACCAAATATTTTTTCTTATTTTATCTCGTATTAAAACCCAGAATATAAAGAAAAGAAAATGCTTGGTTTTTTTTTTTCGGCACATACCCTATTGTCAACATTTTTTGAGATTGTTAAAAATTTGTTATTTGTTTCTCTGCCAAGTAGCAGAGAGTGTCGTGGTTCATAAAGAGGAACAAGCGTGTTCTGAAATTCCCGTCATGTTTTATCATGTTTTAAACACGGCTTTATTTGTTAAATATTTCATTATAAAATCCCAACAGGGTTGTTAACACCAGTGCCCGGCTGTACGAAGCCTAGAAAAGCTACCCACCGGATATAAGTGCTTTGAATTTTGAGCAGTAAAACTACAATGAAAGTTATTTGACACCATTTTACTCATTCCTTTAGGAGTCTTCCACTCACTTAACAACAAGGCATAGAGAAATCAACAATGAGTCAAGCAATCTTTGATGTATCAGTGACAACCATTAGCTTTTCCAGGCTTTGCACAGCAGGACTCAGTTATACAGCAGCCTACTTATCTTTGATTGGTCGATGAGATAGCTCAATCTGTCTTTTGATAACTCTATTTTGCCAGTCATCAGTAAATAATAATGCTTAAAATTTTAACCAGGTTTCCATAGTTGTAGTACGCGTCAAAAAGCCCTATTTTATTGATTAAAAATAAAGTTCGGTTTCGAAGTTTTCAAAATAATGTTTCTGATGAGTTAAACTTTTTCAGAATTTACGTAACGCACAGTCAAACCTCTCTAAAACGGTTACCTTCAAGACTGGCCTTAACTGTCCTTCTTAGAGAGATGCCTCTGTCATAGAGACTTAAAATACAGTAAATGACTCCATGAGAAAACGGAAGGAACCGAGATTTTGCGACTGTTTATATAGAGTTGTACGTCTTGTTTTGGTCTCCTTCTTGAGGGGTTCAAATGTATACGCATTTGAATATCAGCTCTAAAATTTCGCGAGCCTACAATCAGGCAAGGCCCAAACATCCGTATTTAACCAGTATTAAATAGTAAAATTGCCTTGACTTTATTTTGATTAGTTAATGTTTACAGTAAATTAAAACAGGCAATACCAAAATTTCAGAATTAGTCAGAGCTATGTTTGGCTCCTCATCTTCTACAAGGGAGGACTCGTACCAGGCCCTCGATGATCCCGGCTACGCGGACTATAGAGCTGAAGCTGCGATCTTTGCCCGTCAGCGGGATGATTGCTTTAAGAAAGCCGCTTTAGCCTTCTCCAAGAAGCAGGGAGCCCTGGCGCAGCTGTATGCGCAGCAGGTTTGTTGAGATAGTGAAACAAGCGTGGTTTCTAGACTGAAATTGATTTTAAACTGCTCTCCATCCTCTTTCCCTCCGCTCCCTACCCCCTCCACTCCTCCTGCTTTCCAGGAACCAGGCTGGCAAGGTGAATACATGATTTGCACACTTAGTGAAGAAGTAATAATATTATGGACGATGATGATAACATTAATAATGATGATAATAATGATAACGATGATGATGGTGAACGGTAATTGGAAAACATACGACTATTTAACAGCAAGTTTTGTTTCTAGACGGAAATGGGATTTAAACCGCTTTCTAGCCTCCTACCCCGTTCTCCTTGCTCAATCCACATCTAATAGTATAAAGATTCCAAATCTTACTACAATCCAATTTGGATAAATGGCAACATTCACTTTTTCCATATTAATTGGTAATTTGGAAACATATGACTACGTAATATATGCAGTCGAATAAGAGAAAAGGAACTAGGAGACTAAGGAACGACCAGAGGGTGGACATATCTAGAACTTACAATATTTGTTTTGAGTTAACGTGCACTGTTAATTGTATTGTTTTTGTACGTTTGTTCCTCCTACCACAGGGCCATCAATACACGCAGAAAATCAAAGAAGCCAATTGGAGAGCTGCAAAGAAAATCCTGCAGAGCAGGTTAGTAAAGAAAAGGAGTTGAAAGCCGTTACCAATTCTCAGTCTGAACCTCTCGGTACTGCTAGCCCCAGACGTTCTGGTTCCGGAAGTGGACTTGGAACGACTTGTAAAGAAGGTGGGAGAGGGGGTGGGGGAGGGTGCTTCAGTATTTCTGGATGGACTTCAGTGGGTTAAAAGCTTCTTTTGTTTTATTTTCGAAGGAGTTTAGATATGAAAAGGTTTTTTGTTATTGTTTATTTGCGAATTTGCTCCGTTGCTCACAAACAAAACTAAATACAGGCAGTTTCTTAGAAATACAGTAAATGAGTTAGGACTTGGCCTCGACTATTGAAATCCGCCTCTAAGAAGGGGGGTTTGTGAGTGATTGAAATCTGCCCCTAAGAAGGGGGGTGTGTGAGTGATTGAAATCCGCCTCTAAGAAGGGGGGGTTTATGAGTGATTGAAATTCACCCCTAAGAAGGGGGGATTGTTAGTGATTGAAATCCGCCCCTAAGAAGGGGGGTTTGTGAGTGATTGAAACCCGCTTCTAAGAAGGGGGTTTATGAGAGATTGAAATTCGCCTCAAATAAGGGGGTTTGTGAGTGATTGAAATCCGCCTCTAAGAAGGGGGGTTTGTGAGTGATTGAAATCTACCAATTGTCTACTGTCAGGAATTATGACGGAGACGACAACACAATCGACCTGCACGGCCTCCATGTGCCAGAGGCTCTCTGTGCTCTGGAGGAGCTTCTTCTTGAAAAATCTACAGGTACGTGTATTCTTGTTTCTGTATGTTGCAGCACAGGTAGTGGGAATCTGCGATATATGTGTATCTTGATCTATACTTGGTTCTGGCAAGACTACCAATGTAACCTACATGTGCCGACGTATCATTGCGCAAGCAAACATGTCCTTTTAATTTTGCGGTTTTGCGTTTTAAAATTTTTTTCTCCCAATTTTTTTGTCTATATAGTCATCGCTACATTTGACGCACAACGTATGGATCTCCCTGTCGCATAACCACCACCACCGCTTTGGGGGGGGGGGGGGGGGGGGGGGGGGGGGGGGGGGGGGGGGGGGGGGGGGGGGGGGGGGGGGGGGGGGGGGG
>JAOBAT010055569.1:0-27848 GCA_026413305.1 Hydrozoanthus tunicans
TGAAGCGTTTGTTTACATCAGCTCGTCTCAGCCGCTTTTGCGGCTTGTGGGGTTCTGGGCACTGTAGGTTGCAAGCCACAAAAGCGGCCTGTGGTGGTGAAAGGGTTAAGACAATGAGCAAAAAAAGGCTATTATTTATCAAATCTCGGGCTGTAATTTGTAATTTGATCCACAGCTAGGCAAACAATTATATCCATGAACTAAAGAGTATGTTTTCCTCATGTGAATTACTCTAAAACACGAAATAAAGAAAGATTAATAAAGTTAAGTTCCTAAGAAGAGTGCAACGAATTTCCTTTCAAGATGGCTGTCTCCTCATGCTTAAAAGGAATCATGTGATTTGGATTAAGTTTATATCTGTCCACAATTAAAACTCCACGGACCCTTTCTCCACACTGCAATAGCTCATTCATTGCACATGCGTGCATATGAATGAGTTAAAAAGGGTTTACTACAAGGCCCCAAACAAAAAATGCACCACAGTTTAAAACTACTAATTAAATAATGTTCAGCAAGAGTTTGAAAGAAACAAACACAGGATTAAAACAAATATAATAAAAGACACTTACTAAAGGTAAAGGTATCTTTATTTAACATCGGTAGTTCCTTCAGCTCTCAGAGAGTGCTGTTATCAATGGAAGCCGACAGTGGGCCCTTAACCCCCTCCCTCTGTCAGTGCTCCGTTTTGCCGGTATTCAAAGCTACAGCTACACTGATCAGAAGAAAGTCAAAACAGACGTGCAGTCACCGGGAATCGAACTGGGGACCTCTAGCTCCGAAGGTCGCGCACTAACCAACTGAGCTAAATGCCTGTTCCTACTCACTTTGGAATTAACAATTACTTTTTAATGTCTGAAACGTCTTTGATTTTTTTCTCTCTCAGAATCCTTAGCTGTTCTCTAAAATTTTTTTAACTGTGTCTGTGTGCCTAAAATTTTGGCAGTGTGTCAAGAAATTTAGTACCAGTTTCCACGTGTGCATTTAAGACCAAAAGTAAACTTTGGGTCCTGCTGGAGCTTAAAATACATTGCTCACAAAATGAAGCTTATCATTCTGGTGCATGCTATGCTAAACAAAAGCCTACAAGCATTGTATTTTAACTGATCATTGTGGAAACGTAGTGGTAGAAGACAAATTGAATAAGGAAAGGTCAGACAGATAATTGGGAACAAGGGTTCATTAACGTCTTTTTCTTCTTTTTTATGACATGACATAAAATTTTATGTCATGTCCAAAAAAAGAAGAAAAAGACGTTAATGAACCCTTGGGAGTAATTCCCAATGAATGACTGAGCCAAAAAGCGACAGCATTATAGTCTAGAGCCACGCTAAATATGGAACTGCAGGCAAATAAACCCCAAAAAACTCATGATCTAGCGAAAAGTAAAGTAAATTATGTAACTTATAATAGAAAAAAAATAAGCCAATCACATCACAGGAATTTCTTGTGCTTCTCTGGAGCCCTTCCATGTGATTTTGAGCCAGAGCATTGAGCCTTGATGTTTTGTTCTTGAAAGAAAACAGTGCTATTAAATTGAGCTGTTACAAGAACTTTTTATTATTGCCAGCAAATCAGCCAAGGGTAAGATCCAGAGGCGCACAAGACACATATTTGGTGACCAGAATTTTAAAACTGGTCGCTAGCAGGGACCTAAATTTTTGCCTCCTCAGAATTTGAAATTCACAGAAATTTGACAAACATGCTCTTTGAGCTGATTGAAGTGTAGGACTCTGTTACTATAATATTACACAGCTTTTGTGCATCTCACCATTAATAGTTGTATGTGTAATGCAATAAATGGAAACATTTTTGTTGAATTACATAATAGTTAAAGGACTGGTTAATTTTTGTGCTTTACGATGAATTAAGGTGCAAGAGGGATTGTTTTGATTCTTTAATTGTACAATTGTACTGTGCTGAGCAAAAAAAATGTAACACTTGTGTAAACTTGGTGACCAAAAACCTTCCATTTGGCGACCAAAATTTTTAGGTTAGTTGTCTATTGACTCCTTTAGGAAAAAGTTAGTTTCAAACCCTGCTACAAGGTAAAGTACTATGATGTGATGAAATGATTTAACGATAGGAAAGATGTGAGAACCAGTTGCTGTAAGGTTTTGAAATGAGCTAATTACAGCGGGAGCTAATCTAGGTGACCTTGTGGCCTGTAGAGTCTTGACAGTGTTGCTCATTACCACTTAGCAGTAGCTACAACTAGTATAAAATTTTAGTAATAAAAGTTAATTTTCGGCCGGTCTCTAAATGTTCTTTGCTGTAATTTTAGCATCATCAAGGTAGCTGGCTATCTGAGTTTCAGCATGCAGTCTGGGTCGTCACAAGAGCCAACCTTTCAGAATGATGTTAATGCTTACCAAGAAGTGTTTAAAGTTCTAGATGAGGCAGGTTTGGCCCAACTGAAGCCAGCATTCTGCCAACACTGCATTCAGGTCTGTAAAACACTGTTAAACAATAATTATGTTGCTTGGTGTTTGAATGATTTCAATTGCTAAATACCATTGTAGTATTTGTGATATTATGTAACTATTTGGCTTCTAATGATAACTTATAACCCAATTTTGGTTGACAGGATAAGACTCTGAACTACGTGGAAAGTGAGGAAGAATTGAAGCAGCTGTTAAGGGTAAATATGATTGTGATAGTTTTTTTAATTATCTCAAGTACACTATCACTAAGTATAATATTATCAAGTTATCAAGATAACACAGTTCGGTACACAAGTATATACTGTATGCTGTGGTTCATGTTTGTTAAGTACTGGTTTGAATTTTATATACAGTGTTTGTTTTGAACATGGTAAAAAATCAGATAATGAGTTTAAAATAAAGGAAAATAAATATCAAATCATGGACAAAATTGAGCCACAATATATATCCTATAAAATATTATAAGATAAAGATTTTATAATTATGTAACATGACAACAAGCTGGAGGCATATACTGCACAGTCACTTAACTTATACCCAGAGGAGATTATCACTTAGAACTAAGTATTTACCAATGAAACCATGCTGTTGTGTTTTACAAGTTAAAAGTGTCAGTTACTTTTGAAAAAAAAATGTTCTACTTAACTTGGAACAACAACCTTTTTGCTTTTCCATTTTTATTTTTTAAGTATATAGTATAGCATTTTGAAAATGGTAAGAATCGGTTCCCTTATCAGAGTAAAGACATGGTTTTAAATTGTCTTTATGAAACTAAATATTTCTCTTAGAGTGTGGTCCTTCAGTGGCATATGAGTGAATACAGCATATAAAATCGAGTGAGGCTTTACCACTGGAGCAGGATATAATCCTTTATTTGTCGCTAATCTGCAGCATTAACATGGAATCCCTTAAACCCACACAAGGAAAGAGAAAAAATCTCTGACCTCGGTGGGATTTGAACCAACGTTGCTCTAACCAACTGAGCTACGAGGCCAGCTGGGAGTTTGGTCTTGGGATTTAAGGACAGTATGACTCCGCCCGAGCCTAGAAATAATCATAGAGTGTTGTCCTTTTTTTCCTCGAATTTAATGTTGTAAACATTCGTCTGTTTTGCATTTTAGGAGATAGGAATTCCTCTTGGAATGAGTATAGTGTTTGTCAAACTGTGGAATCGGCACACATCAAAACCAGGTAAGTGGGCTAGTTTTATAAACTTTGGTTGGTTCATTTCTTAATATAGTATAAGCTGGATTATATAAAACTGAGTAAATGTAATCTCAGTGAACTAAGTTTTTGCTCCAGTTGTGAACCAAATTTTCAAGACAAGCAAAAAGACTGGTCACTTGCTTATTTATACGAAAAAGTTGCTTTCTCTATTCATTTGTTTAACAAGCAATCGCAGGTGTTAGAGCAAAAGCAGCACTTTCTCCTCAGTTATCTTAAAACCCTGAGTGAAGTTGCTGTATTATAAAGGTCATGTTAACTATTTTAAAGCCGTCGGAAGTGGAGGGGGGCTGTAGCCCCCGCCCTCCCCGCCCCCATAATTTCTCGTCATTCATAGCTTTTGTATGTTAAAATAGTTTTGAATTTAGTGTTCAGTGACTGCAGTTCTATGCTATGCTCACAGTCCCCCCCTCCCCCCCAAAAAAGTATCAATTTTGTTTTGACAAGTATCTTCAAGTACATGTACAGTACAGTACAATTTTTTCAAAAACTTTTTTTAAAAAAAAAACAGTTGTAAAACATGAAAATCTTGTTGATTGAAGTATTGTTTCTTTTTAAAAGATGTGCCAGATGTTACCAAACGAACCCCTAGCAACAAGATCCCGAAAGCTAATCAAGCAGTACAAGCTGTAGTAACACAGCATGATGCATTTACCCAGACTGACGAGGCTCCTGAACTGTTCAGGCGGGGACCAGGTGACCAGAACTATCTTCAGGGTTTGACGGCAATAGCTCAGTATGCTGAACACTCAAACCAGCATTTTGCTAACAATCTTGGTCTCGCAAGACCTGAAGCTCAGTCGCCAAATGTCAACCCACTGCCGATAGTATCCCAGCAACCACCAGGGGTGGCTCCAGGCCCCTATCTTGCCCCTGATACCCAGCAAATTAATTACAACACAGGCAGTTTTCACCACTTTGGCAACCAGTTTCAGATGGGGCACAATCCAGCCATGTTTAACATCCCGATGCCAGGCCAAAGTAGTCTGGGCACAGTTTCTCCAAGGTCAAATAACATGAATCCTGAGAGAAAACAGGTTACGGGTACCAATATTCATCCAGCAGGGGTGAAGGGGGAAATTGTTGATGAAAATGAAGACCTAGCCATTCAACAGTCAATGGATGAATTTGAGGAATTCCAAAGAGAACTTGAAAGAAAGTCTTCGTCTTATGCAACAGCAGTGAAGGAACACGAGTCACTCGCAAATGTACCAAATGGTTTGTATGTTACTTTCTTTTTCAGAAACTTTTATGTTAAAAAGGATTTTTAACTGGTTTACCGCCAAACCTTTCAAGCATCAAATTTGGCGATCCCTTTTTTCTTGGCTACAATAAAAGTTGTTGCCATTTTTTCTTCAGTAGACTATTGTAGGAGAAATGCTTTGCCATTTGTTTTTTTTTTTTAAAAAACGATTCAAATTCTCTCATCTCTGATGCTGTCTCATTCTGATGATTTTTCTACACCTACAGTGATTGGCCACCATTTTGTAAACAGGGCTTGAAATAATTACGGGTCAGGTGCCGTACACATTGTCTTGAAAACATTATTTTTGCTGGGACATACACGGTTATTAGATCCATCTCAACTAGTTTCAATTGTTATAGCACGTGCGATGGTGGCCAGACACATTAGACTCTCCATCTAGGTACATACTGTATTTTTTTCGTTCTTGCTGGCACTAGATGCTATGCAGGTTATTCTCAGCACAACAGGGCGTGTGAAGGGCCCTTATAATATAGCGCTAGCTAGCAGTAGCCAATTTGCGGTCACGACTGACAATTAGTAAATTTGCAAATGTAACTAATATCTCGACCAAAAGTCTGTTAAGTTTGTTATCATTTTCTTTTTCTGGAACATAATAAGATTGATTAATTTTTATCATGATTGTCAATGTCTTTAAATTGAACTTCCTTTTAACTGAGCGCAAGTGACTGGACAGCATGACCAGTCATCCAAGGATTTTTCCAGGAAATGCTCGATTCTGACCGGACATTGTCCGTTGACCTGCAGTTAACTACTTGGGCCGTAAGGCACCGAGTCAATAATTCGAGGCCGTTCTTTTTTTTCGTTGTGTCTCGTTGGTATCGTAGGCTCGCAAAATCGGCATGCGGTTTTGCGCGGCCATCCCACAATGCTTAGTGGGCTGCATGTAAAAGCACGAGGCTTCACTTGATTTTGTTTGCTCTATAAATTAATTGTTCTCTTGCAAAGAATTAAGTAACGGCCCGAGTGCAGGCTATCAGTAGCCCCTTGTTTAGAATACGCTGTGAAAAGTTTTGTGACAGAACAAGGTATGGGCGATTACATTTATACCGAGTAACTGGTTCCTTTTTTTTGAAATTTCAGAAGCCCCACCAAAGGAGAACAAGCCAAGTGTGTTCTCTGGCTCAGATACTTCATATAATGCTCATTTTCCAGCCCCAGTGCCGACACACCCTTCATCTAAGACAAACCACCCGAGTCAGCCGACCTCGAGTAATCGACCAGGACAGACTTCAACCCAGACAGCATCAGTGCAGTATGCTCAGCAAAAATTAGCCTCCAGCCAGTCTAAGCCAGTCAAACAAAACAGCAGCTTTGCCAAAGTTGATGACATTAGTTTGGAGCATGGGGTGTTACGAAAATCGAATAGGTCAGTAAAAACTCTGGATAGAAATTTCTGCGTCGATGTTGTTTAGTGCTTTTATTCATTTCTATTAAACTTGGTAATGGGAGAGTAGCTTCAAATAAAAAGCTTAGACTGTTTTAGCAGTAAACGAGACTCGCTGCACCAGATAAAAACGCTATGTTGAGTGTATACAAAAATTATACATAGCTTTCAGGGAGGGCTTGCCAATACAAATGAGAAATAATCCAAATTTGGACAACACTTAATTTCCATACCTTGAAGAAGCCCAACAAGGTTTGTATCTTTTATTCAAATTGATGGATAAAGTTCTGCTCTTCTAAAGGGTTCGCTTTAACCTGACGAATGTGCCTTGCCTAAAGATCCACAAAACTGACGTCATAAACAAACCTCTGCGGGCGTTTCTGAGCCGTCGTACAAGAAACGAAAAGCCGACTAAAATGATCATTTCTGCTGTGAATATGGTTTTTCAAAACGAAAAATTTGATATTTCTGTTTTTGAAATATTCTAGATTATGTGACAGTTGTGAGAAAAACATATTTTTACTTCAGTTTTTCTTTAACCCACGAATCAACAAAGATGGCGCCTTGTAAAACTAGCCATTATTTCTAGCGTATTACAGTCTAAAATATCCATAAAAAAGCATAGAGAAAATCTGTAAACCCGACATTCGACACACTCAGTGTTGTCAGTACTAGGAAGCGTTCGACCTGTCATCTTCCTGAGCTTCTTCAAGTGGTGTAAGATTCCCAATGCATTGTGGTATAATGTAGGGCCACCACCTTTATAGGAATGGCCAATTTTCACTTTGCTTTACATTACTGCATTGCGGTTTCAAGAACTAAAGTTTTGTACTCTTTTTTGGAAAAAAAAGAAGGAAAAGTAGTCAACCGGTTAGTTTCATAACAATGAGATGAACAAAAACAAACTTTACTTCGAATAGACCCATTATAGAATCTCAAAAACTGGTAGAAAAGTTAGAACGAGGAACACCAATCATTTCTACTCTTCAAGTCAAGTAAAATGAACATTCATTTTATAAGGTTTTAAAAACTGGTTCGAAGTTGGATGTATTTAGGCTAGCAGTTAACAGGGCATACAATACATATGTATACCTGGCGTTCCATCTACAGAACCTATTTAAGCAACCTGGTTAGTCAAGTTGGTAAGTCGCCAGTCTGTCGTACGGGAGGCCCGGGTTCATATCCCGGTGCCGGACCTTCACTCAGGGTCTTAAAATAAGTGAGGAGAAGGTGCTGCCTTTGCTCTAACGTCTGCAAACGGTTAGACCTTCGCGTCTTCTCGGATAAGGACGTTTAACCGTAGGTCCCGGGGGGAAGACCTCGAAGGGGACCTCGTGTCCTACTGCCTGTTCAACCGTGACTCCTTGAGTCAAAATGTTACAAAATCAAAAGACCTATGCGAGTTCCTGTAGCTCAATGGATCTGACAGGTAATCAGAGGGTCATTAGTTCGATTTCCGTAAGGGACTCGAAAGTTTTTTTCTTCTTAGAAAAAGATGCTTGTGACAACAAGAACAATTTTTTCCCAGTATTTACCCAAGATGATAAACTTTCGCACCCAAAGCAAAGTTGATGGTCACGTTATAAGAATTCAAGTGTTGGCTCAACAGTTACAACATTCTTGGTTTACTCAGTAAAACCGGATCTCAGAGGTGTTAGGATCTTAAAATTGACAGGTGTTGATATTTTTCTCAGCTTACAGAACGTTGGATCACAAGCCCTACATGACTATCTAGACATGATCGAGGAGAGTAGAGAATGTCGCGAAGCCGTCCAGAAAGGCAACGCAAAGAAAGGATGGAAACCGTTGGATGGCAAACATGTGGCTTCAGGGAGAAAGATTCAGTTCAAGCCAGTATACTGTGATGAAAAGGGAAGAATGTGCCATGGAGTGCGCGTGCGCGGAGCCGACAAGTCTGAGGAATGTTTTAGACATACAGCGGGCAAGGCGCCGGCAGCATGTTCTTTTGCTCATTCCCGGCTGGGTGACACACTGCAGTTCATCTGCGTTAAATGCACTTGTGAGAAGAAAAGAAACGAGTTCTGTGCGGACAAGTACAAACACAAGCAATTTCATTTCAATTTAGGGCCATATAGAAATCAGAATGGTGACATTTGGAAGTTAACGGTTCCAACTTGACGACAGTGTTATCGAGAATTTTTAGTAGGCTTTTCACTAAAGTTATGCATTGATGGAATTTTAAAGCTTTTCTAGCTCTAGGAATTGTCAAAAACGGACTTGACTCTGTGCTTGCTACGTCTGTCTCGTGGTTTAGGTTTTGGTATAATATATCCTTTTAAAATTTTATGCCTGCTTTGTAGATGTAGTAAGTAGTAGTTGCACTTCCATTGTAAACGGTTTCTGTCACGTAATCTTGTAAAAAGTCATGCCTGCCACATAGATACAGTACGCTGTCACAAAGGTACAATGTAGTTACAAAGGTTCTTTTACCCTGTCATGCAGATGCAGAGTTTCCTAAGCCTGTTACACAGTCACTGTTCAAATGTTATGTCTGCCAAGATATATTTATTGGCCACTTTCAAAATGGCTGTCAAACTAAAGAAAAGCAAAAGGAATTTGTTTTTGACAGCAATATGGCACCCATGCTCGTGTTACTTTGTCTGCGTAATATATTGTTATCTGTTTGTGACGATGAGCGATAAAAATTGTTTTACATCCCACCTCGATATGAATGTATCTTCTCTTGCTTTGCCTCAAAGGCATAAGTAACTTAGAAATTAGGATTGATTAAAAAAAGTAAAGTGGTGCAGTTTACCACCAGTGGACCTGAAGCATGTATAGGCGCAATTGGCAGCCGCTTCAAAGCGGTCCATGTATGCTGGTACTCATTTTACCGACCCCGGAAGGATGGAAAGCTGAGTGGCCTTTTAGCGGGAAAGAAGGTCGCCCGAATATTTAACTCTCGACCAGGCCGGGTATCGAACCAAGAACCACAGGATTGGGAGGCACAGATCTTACCACTGTGCCAACCCCTCCGCTATTTTGAGCAGCCATCTTCCGCGAGGACTTGTTGGCTTTTGTTAGAGGCCAGATAACAACAGGTTTCTTTATAACAGTGGCGGGTTGCTTTTAGTAGTATCACACCACTGAGCTTTTCGCTAGTTAGACTTGTCGGCCGAGGGGTTAGATCTCCCTCCGGCCCAACCCTGGAATCCCCGGCCAGGTCGAGGGTTGAGTATTTGGGTGACCTTCGTCCCCGCTACAGTCCAATGAGCTTTCCATCCTTTCGGGGTCGATAATAGAGTAACAGCATACATGGACCACTTGAAGGGGTTTTGCGTACAATTAGAGCCTGCTAGGGATAAACATGGAAAAGTCGCTATATAAATATGCACCATTTCACTCAAACGATTGTTATGTTTGAAGCACCTTACAACAATTTTTTCAGACTGAAAAGTTAATTCTATTGAAGTAATAAAATATTAAGGCTATTCGAATTTCTTGGTGAAATGCTGTGTTAAATGTCGTATGAAAGCGAGTTGAGCAATGTTTCCATGAAGTAAAAACTTGAAACTAAATGAGCAAGATCTGTTTTCAGAAACTCGCGGAACTGTATGTGCATGTCTTTTTCTTTATCTTGTAAGCTCCAGAATGACTTAAAGATTGGTTAAATTTAAGTTTTTATCAATATTTTCAAAGATGACAAACGTCCGAGTACTTCCTTAAATGATCAATGATGATACCGACTGACTAACAACCGTGATGATTTATTTTATTTTGTTTTATGAAACTTGAGTCAGGGGAGGATAGGCAATAGGACTCGAGGTCTGCCATCCGGGACCTTCGGTTCAACATCATCCGACAAGACGCAAAAGGTCCAGCGGTTTCCAGATGTTGAGAGGCAATAGGACTCGAGGTCTGCCATCCGGGACCCTCGGTTCAACATCATCCGACAAGACGCAAAAGGTCCAGCGGTTTCCAGATGTTGAAGCAAAGGCAGCACCTTCTTAGTTCTGAGTGAAGGTCCGGTACCGGTAATCGAATCCGGGCCTCGCGCACGACAGACTGGCGCCCTACCAGTTAGGCTAACCAGGCGGCGGTGAAGATGAGTGATGATTGAAAGCGAAGATAATTTCGAGCAATAACGGTTTTGATTACTGCAAGTCATGGTGGACGCTGGGGCATTGCTAGTTGCAATGACGAACAGTGACGATTGGGTAACACCAATGGTGATCATGGTAAAGATGATTCAAGCTGCGATTGCTGATGATAACAGCGAGTCACGATGGTGGTGAGGGAGAAATGCCAACTGTAATAATGATGAACCAAGACGATAACAGTGATTATGATAGTAACCAGATAGTGAGTGATGATCGGGTGATGAGCGAGCAATGGCTCGTTGTGATTGCAGGGGTTGATTGATGATAACCTAACGTAAATATGAATGATGGTATTTTGATGTTAGTGAACTGATACCAAAAGATGGTAATGATATTTAAAGCAACAGTTTCGTATAGAACCTAGTGCCTCATTTCTTTCAGGAAAAATGGCTTTTAAGGTCATTCCATCAAAATAGAACCCGCACCTAGATTTTAGTCAAACTTTCCTCATTTGTCAATCATTATATGTAAACTGCAAAAATGGAATAAAAAAGGGGTGTGCCCGGGTTAACTTTTTAGATATGATTGATACAAATAACCCCTCCGGGCTATTTTTCTGTTGTTTTAAGTTTGAAACAAAAACTATAAACTTCTTATGTGGCAAACCAAGATAACATCGAGGAGCGTAAGGGAAATAAAGGAAGGTAACGTAAAGAGTTCTCCTAGACTAGGAGAATAATTTTCTCGTGATTTTCAGCAAAAACAATTTTTGTAAAGAGGCATTTTTGTGTGCTTTTGTTGTTACTATATTTCAATACCTCAAAAAAACAGTGTATTCTTGTCTATGTTTTATATATTTTTCCACAATTGCAACCCTCAGATTTTTCCTATTTTTTTTCTCTTCAGAGAGTCGTGTTGAAATTTGACTGATTGAAATTGAGGGGTACCCGTGCTTGTTTAGGAGAAACTCTAGAAAAACTGGCAAAACATGTGCTTTTTTACTCTATTTCCGAGGGGAGACTGGAACCGAGTTAAACAAAAAGCCCCATATGTTATGAGGAAAACGACTTTTTTGCATTATTTTTTCTGATATGTCTTCGAGAGCTCAACATTCACTAGAATATGACAAAAATGTGTAAACATTTTAAAATTTCTTATATGCGCAGTAAAGATGCGCAATGCAAAACTGGGGAATTACCTTAAAACAAACTGGTATCCATTGAAGGACTACACGGCTTTCTCTTTTTCGTTTCTATCATAAGCATCCTTAGTGTTATCTTTATTTGTGATCGCTTTTTGTTTTTGTGTACATCTGTACAATACAATAGTGAATAAATAAATGAGTAAAAAAAGATGGTAATGATGAGACTGGTATCTTTAGAAAACCATGGTGATGCTGAACTAATAACAAAATACTTCTTTCGCGAATGACAACAATGGTAATGATGAGACTGGTATCTTTCGAAAACCATGGTGATACTGAACTAATAACAAAATACTTCTTTCGCGAATGACGACGACAATGAAAATGATGAAACAAGATGTTAACGAAGATAGCACTGTCCAATGATGGCAAATGATCCTAGTTATAAAGGTCGATTGTGAACGATGATCCACTCGAAAGCAATTGTGAACGACGATGGCTCCCTGTTAATGTTGATAAATGATCATAAAATTACAATGGAAACAAATGTTTACCATTTTTATTTGTATTCCTTTTTAACACTTTCCCGCCCAATATATCAAAAATAAGAAAAGTTGACAGTCTTCCAAAAGAAGATGAGTTGAGATTGAATATTTACTATTGTTAGTGACGCTTTTGATTGCGGATTTGTAAAAGCAGTAATCATTGTAGCAAAATATTAACAACACCAACCAACTTGCTAAGTAATGGCATCATGCAGCAAATTTCTTGCGTAAACCTTTTCCTAATGCCTGTTCATGTTGATAAATAATCATAAAATTAAAACGGAAACAAAATTAATGTTTACCATTTTTATTTGCATTCCTTTTTGACACTTTCCCGCCAAATATACTACATCATTACGTCAAAAATAAAAAAGTTGACAGTCTTCCGAAAGAAGATGAGTTGAGTTGAATATTTTTTATTGTTAGTGACGCCTTTGATTGCGGATTTGTAATAGCAGTAATCATTGTAGCAAAATATTAACAGCACCAACCAACATTCTAAGTAATGACATAATGCAGCAAATTTCTTGCGTAAACCTTTTCCTATTGCCTGTTCATGTTGATAAATAATCACAAAATTACAACGGAAACAAATGTTAACTATTTTAATTTGCATTCCTTTTTCAAACTTTCCCGCCCAACATACTACATCATTACGTCAAAAATAAAAAGTTTTTAGTAACGGGCCTGCCCGCCTTTGATTGCGGATTTGTAATAGCAGTAATCTTTTTAGCAAAATATTAACAGCACCAATCAACAGGCTAAGTAATGACATTGTGTAGCAAATTTCAAGCCTAAACCTTTTCCTATTGCATTTTCAGTCAAAGCTACCGCGTGGCAGCTTCGTAATTCTACGATAAACGTGTATTTCCTGATCATTTTTTAGAAGATAATGAAATGAGAGGGCATTTTAAAGTTCAACCACTGGTTGCAAAGCTGGGACACTGGATTTATGTGTAATTTGGTCTGGGTAGAAAATTTGTACGGTTGAAGATGGAAAATTGGTAAAGCTATTAGTTGAAAGTGACCCCTTCTGCCAGTGACTACTTGATCAACATGTGTTTTCTCCTTACATAACGAATGCGAAACAAAACATTTGGTGACAAGAAGAAGAGGATCAATTAAAGATGAAAAGTAAGATTATCTTAAATGGTTACTTAAAAAGCATGGATCCTATTTGGGAGAAAATCCCTGCACGAGACGAGGTGTAGTCCCTGTACTCAGAGGTTAACGCTATGGTTAAGCCTTCGTGCTTATTTTGTCTTACTCGTTCACTGTTAATTTGTCTTGCGCGTTTCGATAAATGTTAAAAGTAATTTCCTTTTACAAAATCGCCACTGTGGTTTTTCCACGGTTATTATGTTATCTTGTCCTTATGGGCCCCGATATTAAAACTAACAATGGGTTAAATTTTAACCTATGGTTTTGTTTCCAACCTTATAAGTGGTGAAATTTGAGCTAAAACATACTTGGGAAGCGTGTATGTACTCATTAATTTCATTCTTTAAAAATGATGTAAAAACACTCGACACTGTCACCTTTAGTAAACGTGGAGAGTTGAAATTAAAAGTAAAGTTAATTAGTATTAACCAAGACTGGAAAGTGACAACTTGCCACTAACCAGCATCTGCATCGATTAACAACAAAGTCAAGAACTACGAGCCAAATTCTATCGAAGCAGAATCTATTGGTTTGTACTCGTAGGATCCACGCCCATCCATATACAGCACGTACTATAACAAAGGAGAAATAATAATGAGGTTTACTCATAAAACAGAACAGACTACAGGGGATTTCGGTTGACACGATGTTAACAAACGAACATTTTCAAACCCAAACACCTTCGAAACATGAAACAATGAATCATTTCTTTATAGAACACCCAATCATGTAACGTTGGACCTCTTGATAACAACAACTGATATCATCATCATCATCATCATCTTCGTTTAACGTCCGTATTTTCCTCATGGGGTTGGACGGGCGATGATCCTTCGCCACTGAACTCTGTCCTCCGCTTGATATTCCTCTATTCCCAAATTCTCCATATCTTCTGCTTACCATTCTGATACTTGAAAGCAAATTGTGTCATACATTCCTCTGATTGATGAGAAAGTCTTAATCTTGACCCATCAAATATCTTTCAAAATATTCAAGAATTGGCATTTTAGTGAGAATAATTTGCGAAAAAAAAAATTCCCGGGTAAGCATCTCCCGGACCTCGGTGGACGCTCACACAGCTCCATAAAATCTCCCTGCTCTACACCCCCTCCCCCCGTATCACTACCTGCTTCCGCAGGTCCTGTTTTAGTGATAAATATGTTCTTTTAGTCCCCAGAGTTGTATTTGGGAGTGTAGAACGACTTTCTAACGTCCCCGTTTGCCAATTTAAGCCCTCCTCTCAAATGTTTTCCTTGGGCTTGGTGTATCGCCTTTTCTTGCAAGTTCCTCTAGAAAAGGAACTCTTAGATCACCATTATGCTAATCTTCTTTTTCCATCTTACAAAATACTCGAGTGTCCCTCAAACTAAATCTGTCATTAAGCTTGTTGTTAACACCCCCTTTCTAATAAGCTCCACTCTCTGTAAACTTCCCCCTCTTCCTCCTCCTTCAGAAAGACTTAAAGTTAAGTAATCTTTTGAGGTAATCGGCCATACGCATACCTCGTGGTATTTCCATAGTGACTTCCTGTGCGATACTGTGAACAGAGTTATACCAACCTAAAAACAAGAGAAGAAGTTCAGACTTGCACACCTTTTGGAAGACCGAACTCAAGAACGTTTCTTGGGTATTTTCTTGGAAAGTTTTCCTAAACTGTGCAGAACTTTACCTCCCGTGAGTGTGTATACATGAAGCCCTCGACATCCACGCTTACAGCGCTGGTACACTCATCCAGGATAGCGAACTGTGGCTTGTGGTAAAACAGACGTGCCATCTGGAAAAAAGAATAACTGCTTGTATCAACTTCTTCGTCTGTCATTAAAACGATAATATAAAAAAAACCAAAATTACAACAAAAAATAATTTGTTTATCTATGTTTGTATTCTTCGTTTTCACCTGACGTCATAACGGCCATGTTGGTATCCTTGAACAAATGAATTTTGATCGTAATTAGCCTCGTTAAAATTTTAGTAAAAATAGATAAAAAATAGTATATGTGAGTTTTAAAAAAACTAAACGTTTTTGATCTTAACAGATCATCTTCAGAGTTAAAACTGAATGAAAACTGCCGCGTCTTTGTTAAAATATATGAAACTTAGCATAAATTAAGTCACTCCGATTCCCTTAGGGAAAAGAGTTAGTTCAAAAGATTGAACTTGTTTGTTAAGTTCCGGATTGGTGACAACAATAAAAAGTGCCTCGACAAGGCGTCTTTTGATGAACGAATAAAAGGTTTTCAAAGGCTTCCAAGTAAAAGAACCAGCCAGACATCTTAAAACAAATCCAACCCATTCTTAACTCATTTTAACAAAGACACGGCAGTTTTCATTCAGTTCTAACTCTGAAGATGATCTGTTAAGATCGAAAACGTTTAGTTCTTTAAAAATCAGACATACTATTTTTTACCTATCTTTACTAAAAAAAAAATTTTAAAAAAGGGCTTTGATGATTTCTTTTATTTAGGACACTAGAATGGCCGCTTCGTCTTTTGTCTTTGACGTCTTTAGGTAGTACGTCTGAAAATCAAGAATTTAACTTCATTTATCTGCCCTTTTTAATAACTGTTCTTGGTACGCATTATGCATTGCCTCAATGCGTTTACAATAATTCAAAGTTACCTGTGGTGTTGAGGGTCTTAGATAGTCCGCTATATATACGGCTCACATTTGTATGAGTTAAGGGTTGCTCACAGTTAGTAGAAGAGAAAGACCACGACACCGGGATCACCTTACTCTTTGTCGACAATGGTTGTGGGTTCTTTTAAGTCCCTCGATAGGAGACCGAGAGACTTGGCCTACGGTTTAACGTCCTTATTCGAGAAGACGCGAGGGTCTAACCGTTTGCAGGTGTTAGAGCAAAGGCAGCACCTTCTCCTCAATTATTTTAGGACCCTGAGTGAAAGTCCGGCACCGGGACTCGAACCCGGGCCTCCCACACGAAAGACTGGCACCTTACCAACTAGGCTAACCAGGCGGTGGTTTTCCTTTATTTGACTACGATATCAATTGTATCTATTTATTGAAATAAAAAACCAACAATAGTAACAATAGTAATAACAAAAGCATCAATAATAACAACAATAATAATAATAGAGGAAAAAATTAGATGACGTAGCAATCATAAAATAAGTAGTGCGAATGCGAAACAAAAGCGTAAAACAAACACAGTATCAACTTAATGATTCTAAGTCGGTGTCGAAATCGCTCGCACTTCAAAATAAGCATAAGTAGAGCAAGAAAAACGGAGCGTTTCTGTTTTCTTACAAACGTGTTTCATACTTGTGTTCTGTCAACTCACGCTTCCTGCTGCAACAGTATACACTGCACTTAAAGCTCAATCCTCTCTCGAGCCTAAGTGGCGCATTAGGCCGGCGGTTATCTCCGGTTTCTGTAGTGTTAGCCCCCAGCAGAACTGCTTTTCATCTATACAGCTGAGTCGACCGGAACAAAGGAACAAGCCGGGTAAAGTGTCTTGCTCAAGGACGCAACACAGTGATCTGACCGGGGCTCGAACTCGCGACCCTAGGATTACGAGTCGAACACGCTAACTGCTCGGTGACTGCGCTTATTTGATTTTATAAATGTAAGCTCGTCAGAAATACTTTCAGGAAGGTGATTCTAAGTACCCTGGCTCGTTTTACTAAGAAATGGCTTGGACAATCGCATCTTGTCATCAGACTGCTAGACTAGTGTTTTGACTTTGTTTAGAAAGCAACTGAAATTTATTTTTATGGATTTCAAAAATGCCGATATACAGTCGCTTTCTCCATCTGCGATACCTGCTTGTGAAATCAGTGCATCAGAAGCTATTTTTATGGGATGCCTTAAATGCCCATATATGGTTGTTTTCTCCATTAGCGAACTACGCATGCGAAATGAGTGCACGGGGCGTTATCTATTTTTATGGGGTATCTAAATGCCCATATGTGGTTGTTTTCTCCGTTAGTTATCTCGGCATGTGAAATGAGTGCACGCTGCGTTATCTATTTTTATGGGATACCTAAAATGCCCATATATGGTCGTTTTCTCCATTTGTGATCTCGGCATGTGAAATGAGTGTACGGGGCGTTATAATCTATTTCATGGGATACCTAAAATGCCCATAAATGGTTGTTTTCTCCATTTGCGATCTCGGTATGTGAAGTGAGTGCACTGTTAAAGCTATAGCTGTAAAGTAAAACAGGTTCTCACCGCAATTCGTTGCTTCTCTCCACCGCTGAGAACGTCCATCCAGTCCTGTAAACGAGGCAAGTAAGAAAGTGAGAACCTACAACCTACTATTTCCTCCCAGTTTATGGTCTGTTTAAATAATCCTAGGCTAATCTAGGTTATCCCTTCCCCCCGGGACAACTTGACCTGCTTTTTTTTGAGGTCTTGAATCAAGGTCGACTTTGACAACTTACATGAAAATTTATGGCCCAGGGCGAGCCAACCACAGGAAGAAATTATAAAGCTATAAAGCATAAATACTACATTAAACGGCGAGTTTTAGACTCCAAAACCCAGTTTGTTACCTTGACAACGAAACTTAGCAACTGTTCTGAAAACAATCACGAGATACATCACCAACCCAAGTTTTAATTCATCCAAAGATAATTAAATTTAAAAAAAGAAATGTAACTTTGCTTGTCCACCAAGTGTTAAGTGTTTGTGTCTCTAAAACCATAAAAGATTTCGAAGAAATTTTTCACCCCTATTCTTTATTTGGAAAGCCGGGTTTGTCAACTGAGATAACAAAAAAATTTCATGTCATCGGAACTTCAAGTATTACAGCTCTCTGTGCTAGAACAGATTGCAAGTAATGCAAACCACATCGATGCATTCGAGTGCAAGAGGATTTCATGATGAAAGTTCACCATGCTAGCGGTATCCATCCTGTAAAAGGCTGGTTTTAAGGAAGCCGACAGTGTACACCAACCTCCCACTGTCAGTACTCCGATTGACGGGTATTCAAAATTACACCAATACTAATCAGAAAAAAGTCGATACAGATGTCAAAACACCGATGTTCGGATGGAGTTTCCAGTTAGCATTGCAAGGAATTTTACCTGTATAGCATCCCATCCTCCTTCTCTGTCCAAAATATTGCCTAGATGAACCTAGAAAAGATTTAATGACAGCATTCTTACTTTCTTACAACCTTTGCTCACCTCAGTGACTGTGCTAATTACCAACACATTCCGCTGTTTAACCTTCCAACCGCGGGTCACCATGGCAACACTGATCATGTGAATACCAAGCAGTTCTATCTCAACACAATCAAGGACAATGCCCGTGTCATTGACTCGAACTCTAACTGGAATCTGCTTTTGTTCAAAGAAGCTTTTTATATAAGAAACAAACAAGCCTCACTCAACAAAGGCCTCAAAAGCCAGCCGTGAGCTACTGTTATTAAAATTAGCATTCTTTCATGTACTTAAACTCCGCGCTCTTTTATGGATTTGTCATCGGCCTGAAGATGGTTTGAATAATAAACCGAAACATTGCCTACAGCTTTTAGTGAATATCACTATGTTATCATCTTCGGATTATCAATCCTACTATACCTATGCAAACTGGAGCGAACCCTGGATTTTGCTTTCTGAGTCGACTCGCTTGCAAGTACAGCATACGTTTTAAGACAAGACGAACTTTGCTGTTCCAGTACGAATAGAGTAGTACTATAAAGTCCGCTTCACTAAATATTTCCCTTTTGTTTATTGTTCGTACTGATTGATGAAACTAAACTCCAGGAGTTTTCCAGGGAAACAATGCGATTTTCTCTAGAAACTCTCTCTCCGCGAAAAACAAAACAACATCAACTTCATTTCTACCTCAATAGCAAGGACAGGTATATTAAGCAATTGTATCATTCTGAAACAAGAAGCTTACTGAAATTTAGTCTAAACACAAAATGTACAGTTGCGAGCAAGATGCTTTAGTAAGTTTTGGTTTGTTCGTTATATAGTTGAATTATTTTCCCAAAAAATCCAGGAATTTTCCAGGGAATTAACTGTTTTTCCAGGAAATTTTCAACATCACACTACTAGTGTAGACCAATGTTCCTATGCTGACTATCTTTTCCGATTTAAAAAGAAAGTCGTATTTACCTTATTTAGAAATTCTTCCAACTGACTATCACTGATACCCTTACGTTTCTGTTCCTCATGTGTATCCGGGTAGATTACCTGGTCCCGGAGTGTTCCTAAAGTCATGTACGGCCGCTGAGTGGAATAACTAGACATTAGAAATAGGGAACTGACACCAAAACGTAGGGAATAGTACTCTAATTATTCAATATATCCTTAACCCTTTCAGCCCCACATACGTCAAATGGCGTGTTGCTAAATTTCTCCCAACTTGAACAAAAACTTTTCCTGTTAACAGTTTGGGAGAATTTCGCTTCCCATCCTCGGTAGTTTTCTACGGTTGACCAATTTCCATTTTTCATTACAGAATGAACTTTTTTTGAGGAGTTATGTAAGGAGAAGCTATATTTTGATCAAATGGCTGGAGCTGAAAGCTTTAATTAAAGATATTGGCTAATGAAAGCGTTTAAAGTAATGAACACTTTCCAGTTTTAAGACTCTGAGGATACTAACAATGTAGCTGTTATACTAATACTAATAACGAAACTAAGAAAAACAACGCCGTGACCTGACTCAGGCGATTATCACCGTATACTAAACGATTTTGAAATCTCGCTTGCATGTCCACTGCAATTTTTCAGCATTTTGGACGAAAATATGAACCAGCTTACATAATGGTTTTTTTGATGCGATATTGTCGCTCATGCAAGAAAATCGTCATCAATTACTTACGAGATTGTTCATATCATATCGTGTTTATATGCTTATAACATTTCTTATTTCTGCTAGAATGAGATTGTTATTTTTGAAATGAAAGAAGAAAACAGAAAAAGAGAAACTTTGATTGTTTCAAGGGAAAACAAAAAAAATTGAAAGGCGTCCACTGCAAGCTGGAATCCCGAACCTTTCGCTTGTAAGGCAAATGAACTAACCACTATACTACGGAACTTGCTGCCTTTCGCGGCTGGGAAGCTCAACACGACAAAAAAAATAAAAAGAACAAAACCAAAACCTAAACTTGGCCCTTTCACTCGAGTAATTGTCGAGTAAATAGCTTCCTAAAGAAACAGCTACTTGATTGGTGCACAGTAGTCCAAGTTTAAAGTGCATGTGAAGTGAATTTTCTTATTAGTTCAGGGGATAGACCTTGCTAAAAAAGGAATAGTGGTGAAAATTTTTTGTCAAAATCTTTCATGGATCTTGAGATAATAAAGTTTGAAGTTCTCAACTGATGACGTCATGAGTGGCTCCGACAAATTTGCATTTACTACTATTCCTTACTTTGCAAAGACAATCCACTGAGGTAATACATTTTTTTGACATCATAAGCACTTTAAGCAAGAAAAGGACAAAGAATGACTAGCCGCAGACAAAAACAAACAAATAATTAGAGCAATGGATGTAATTATTACCTGTGGAATGTAAAAAAGCTTAGACTTGTTGGGTTTGGTCAGTTTACCACCAAATAGAGGCCAGAGCTGTTAAAAAGACAAACACAAAGGATATCAGTTGAAAAAACTACAATCCGTGAAAAAGCAGGAAACTTATTCTGTTCTACAAGGCTTCCCGTTATTCATTCGGACGCTTACTAGTTTATTTTTGGTAAATACCGTTTTAAACGCCCCCCTCCCCTGTCAGTAACATAAAACTAAGTGTCAGTTACGATATGAGTACTTACCATGTCAGTAAATTTCGAGGATTTTAATCTTTGCTATTCGATTCTAAATTGCTCTAACGGAAAGCCATAGAATATGTTTTGTGTTGTGCTATGATGCGTTTTATTTTATAGTGTTGTGTAGTATTTGGTTGTGTTGTATAAGTTAGTGTACAAAGGCGTGTGGTTGGGTGTAAGTGTGTTGTGATGTAGAGTGGACGCGATGCGATGGGGTTATTTGTAGTGTGGCTTGAAGGTGTTCTAAAGTTTTAGAATAATTTCAGGAAAACCGTAAAAAAAAAACTATTAGCCTACATCTGCCCTACTTCTAAGTAGATTTAGTACTAGTTTCTCACTAGGATTGCTCTATTGCACAATGTCAGGTTTGTGGAGGGCTCGAAAACACTTTTAAAACCATTTTGCATAGGAAAACAAAACTTGGTCCTCAGTAGAAAGGAAAAAACTACGAAATTTGCAAGTGCTTACACGATATGGAGACAACATTCTAAGCATCGTGGAATTGCTTTTGATCCCAGTAAAACAGATATCTTCTTTTTGAGAGTCAAGAATTCAATCTCCTTCAATTTTGGCACAAAAAGTCGAAACCATGATCGTTTCACTTTGCCAGCACATGGCAAACTTTGGAACTAGCAACCCTTTTTTAAAAGGACTAAACTATACATAATTTTAAAGGATGAAGGTTTTCTCATTGTCTTTTGACTATTAACTTTTTCTATTGTACAGTACTATGTTTCTGGAAGGTTAGGATTGTTGGTGGCAAAAAAACTTGATTTATCAACGTTATTGAAAAATTCGTAAGTTTTTGATAAAGAAAGTAAAAATATCAAAATCACTTTCCAAAATGGAAAGTGTAGCGAGAAGTTAGTATCAAGCCCTGCGTGTAAATGTTTTTTCTGCGTTGTGTTTGCCCTTGCTTGTTCTAGCCATTATTTCTTTGTTCCGAATGTGGCGAAAAATGAAGAACATTAATATACACAATTATTACCTCTCCAAGAATTCTGAATAATGAGCTTTTTCCACAGCCATTGGGACCACAAACAAGAACGTTCATACCCGATTTCACCTGTCAAGTGGAGGAAAAATCTCATTAACTAAGGTCAAATAAATTCTGTTTCTCCAAGTTAAGGAAGAACAAACAAAATGTTCAGGTTGGTAGAAACAGTGCACGCGAACAGCGAAACTGTTTCGAAACAATGAAAAGTATTTACAATACCTCAAACGTTAAATCCTCGACCAATACATCACCATTCGGGGTTACTAGTGGAACATGCTCAAACCTAAAACACAACACGCATTAAATGGGTACACAGCTAAAGAGTCTGTAGTGTGGTGTTTTTCTTAGCGCGGAAAACTGACAGGGGACGCGCCATCTTGGATTTCGTAGTTTTTGCGCACCCATCGCAAAAGCAACATCGTGCTCTGTCAGATTTCCTCGCTAAAAAACACCAAACTGTACTAAAGCAAATGCATCTCCGCAGTCAAACATGTACTCCTCGCCAAACAGCTCAAGTAAGGAGGTTTTAACTACTTTGTTAAAACGAACACAAAATGAAGTGAAAAGCGATCTAAGGCAACCGAGAGGTTTTAACTATGACAGAAATACAATCCGAGTTTATTAACACAGGTAGTAACCTCAGCAAACTTTCAAATGGGAACCGAATTCATCTTTTTTATCGTTTCCATGGACATAACTTTTACACATCACTGTAAACATTGTCCTCAGTCATAGTTATCGGAGGGTCTAATTTCAAAAGCAACCAACCCAATTGCGAAAGTCCCCACAGGCTTACGGCTTAATGTCCGTATAAAAGAAGCAACAAAAGCTTTACTGTGATGATGCAGTTAAGGAAATATCTTGTCAGCTTTTATATAAAAAGCTAAAAAATTTCAAAATGTTAAAGAACGACCTTTCAGTCACCATCAAGGCCGATGTTGTTCAAAAGGCGACTAGTCCTAATCACCATGACAACCAATAGATTTTGTTAAAAGTTAACCAAGGATTATCGCTAATTAATCTTTGAACAACTCAGCACAGTGTAGAATTTGATAATTTCATCATCAGTACTGACACCTGTGTCATCAACAAGTGGACATTAACATCGTCACTAGACCTTAAGATGACTGAAAGGTTGAAAACGTTCGTTTTTTAGTTTTTAACAGCTCGATTATCTTCTCAATAAGTCTGAAAGATTCTGGACTACCCTTCCAGTAAGCCTTCTATTTTACCTGATAAGATGATCAGTTTCCACTAACTCGCCCTTGTTTGGGGACATACTATCCAAAACGTTCTTCCTTTCTAAGAAATAAAGTACAGTAAATTATATTAATGAACACTAATAAAGGAATGAATAAATGATGAACGGATAATGGAAAAATGATTGACGGATAGATGACAAACCGAGCTACTAGAATAAAACACTAACCATAAGGCGACTTGAAAAATATCCCGGATTATCATCAAAAGTTTCAATTTTTTTTCTTTTTAGGTTTAATATTTTTCATCGGTTTTGATATGGTTCATATTACTATTAACTTTTACTCGTGTATAATATTACTGAACCCTTTGACAAGCAAAGGTTAGTTCTTCATCTCTTACACATGTACTGGAGATGGAGATGAATGTCTTCTATGACTGAATTGCATGATTATTTAGAACTAAAATATAAATAACTAAATTGCCTACTAAATTTGCAGCCACTCGAGGTGCAAACAAGAGCATGAAAAAAATTAGAAAACAAGTAAACAAGTAATTCTGGTTGTTTTGCAAAAGGGCAAAAACTAAGAAATTTTTTCTTCTTAACTTTCTTTTATTTAAAAAATAATCAATGCGCTGGCGAAATCTGAGTGCACGCGCTGGTGATAAACTGGGGTATTTTTAAGTGGCCTACTAATGAACAGCACTTCAGGTAAAACGTTTTCTATCCTAACAAGACAGTCACTGCTAATGTTCAGAGCAAGAGAAAAAAAATACCTTTTTCACTTTGACTTTCTTTATTTTCATTTTGTTGGTTTGATACCATGGTCCTTTTGTAAACACCTTTGTTCAAATCCACAAGAACTTTCATCAAGGTAGATACTCGAGCAGTAAATCTTCAAAGTAAAAAAAAAGCAGTTCAATAAAGCAAGCTTAATTTATGAAACACCTCATATGCCTGTCCAAAGCAGTTAATAAAAGGAAAAATTATAAAACTTTAAAACCTTCGGTTTCATCCCGCCACAACGCGTGGCCACACTGTGTAACATCAATCATGAATGAGAAACATAATGTTTCATGAAAGATTTTTTAAAGGATCAGGAATCCCTTTCGTTTCCGTATTGTTTGCTCCAGCGCTTTCAGAAACAACAGCCAGTCAACGGACATCGGACATTCCCCAGACAAATCCGTGGATGTGCACATTAAAAGAAAACTCATTTGAGCCATTGACAAACATGATTGAGGTCTATCATGTTCACGAAGAAGAAAACAATACTAAACTAGACTGATTACTGGCAAAATCTTCCAGTCAGTGGTAAAGTTAAAACTTCTAATTTTCATAGCAAACTCAACTTGATTTCGCGTGACGTCATCGCGGCAAAATTGGTGCCCTTGAACTAAAGAATTTTAACTTTTTCTTTTGTGTAGCACAACAACATGGCCGCTTCGTCTTCAGTTGTCTTTTGCGTCTCAAGGGGGTGCGTGAAAACCAAAAATTTTTAAAATATTACAGATCATGTAACTTGCAAAATGTAGTCTCTATTGCAACTAGTTACTGCTTGGGATGGATTAAAAAAACGCGTATGTCCGAGCAAAACCATGTTTGACCTGACAATGATTCTGGCGCTTGACCGTTATTTATTTCAAGCCCTGCATGTACATGTGCTCATGCAGTAGATTACTCCCCGTTAATTCGAACAAAATCTAATTTACTTCTTGAACCGAACCGGTTAACTCAAACTACTTTTGTTTCCCTTAGCATCCCAGTTATCAGGGTCCTACTGTATGTAAGAACACAGAGGCTTAAAATTGATTAAAATATGGGTGAAACTCCTAAATCATAAAATATGGAGGAAGAAATTCCTAAATACGATCAAATGAACATTTTGTCTCCGTCATGAACTACATTGACTATCTATGAGTCGCGCCAAAACCTAGGATTTGAAATACGACAATTTCGACTACATATGAAGCTGTGATCTACAAACAGAAACAGTTGGTTATGGTCAGCCATTTCAACCATCTGATCTAAAAAGTTTATTTTCAAGCAATCAACTAGTTAACTCGAAATTCCTAAACTTCTGCTGTCTACAGATGAACGTTAGTGTTTTCTATTTAAACTAGTAAATTAATAGCAACTGTTACTGCAGTATATAACAACAGCAATGTGCCCGTAGCTTAACATCAAAAGCTGTCAGCTTGAACGAAATAAGTAAATCAGAAGTTGAATGCCCACTTTCCAGTTCTAGTGATATCAATTAAGCTATAGGCAAACCTTTGGTGATGACATTGGTATTTGATATATACTCAGACTTTCACTCAACAAATCGAACACTGTGATGGTTGGTTCTTGGTCACGTGCCCCTGATCAAAATCAAATGTACCCCGACCGGGATACAATTGCGCAGTTGTTGCTCGCCCGCCATATTTGTTTGTTTTTGCTAAATGATTGTTTAAAGTCCCTATCAAGCTTAAGTTTTTACTTTGTCATCTATGAACTCAAAATTCGAATAACCAAAGAAAATTTCCACATCTAAGTATGCTTCTTAATCAAAAGTCTAAAAAATGTAACAGGAACGGCGAAAAAAGGTTTCGTTTTCGAAAATTACTATTTTTAAAACGTTCTACTTTTCGTCGGGAACTTAAAAAAAATAAGCTTTATAGGGACTTTAAGAGAAAATCTAAATATTTAACAAAGCACTTAAAGTGCATATGAAATGAAAACTTTTATTACTTCAATGGATAGACCTTGCTAAATGAGGAAAAACAGTGAAAAAAATTTGCTAAAATCTTTCCTGGTTCTTGAGATATTAACGTTTGAAATTTTTATCTGATGACGTCTTGAGTGGTTCCGACAAATTTGCATTTTTCAAAATCTGTTGCCAATCCGTAACATTTGGGTGTATTTTAGCTAAAGTAAGATTATTGATGTATCCGAGGCAGATGGATCATCAGTCCAAGTCTGGCTCAAACCCACCCAAATTTTACGGATTGGCAGCAGATTTTAGAAAAATGCAAATTTGTCAGAACCACTCGTGACGTCATCAGATGCAATTTTTAAATGTTGATATCTCGAGAACCAGGAAAGATTTTGGCAAAAATGTTTTCATCATTATTCCTCGTTTAGCAAGGTCTATCCACTGAAGTAATACAAATTTTTACTTCATATGCACTTTAATGTTTGATCCCTCGGGAAACAAGTTGGTTTCCCTCGAGTCCTCGTGTTTATCGGGATTCTCGGGAAAACAAATCTAACCGTTTCCCGGGGGACTATACATTAAGTGTATAATGTAACATACTGGTCTTCAGAAGAAGTTTATTTTGTAATGCTCTCTTTCAATATTCAGAACTTCTCAATTTGAGTCTCATTTACAGTGGAATCCCGGTTTAACGATATGCCAAGGGGACATCAAAATTATATCGTTAAACCGGGATATCGTTATACCGAGATTCCCGCCATAACGATATTGTGGGAAAATTTCTAGAAATATCGTTATACCGTGAAAAGGTGACGTACGCGTTTTTATTCTAAGTTATGATTCACAAGTGCAGCATCCGGAATACTCTTTGCTGTCCTTAAAATGTGTCAACAAAACAGTTTCAAATTAAGGGAACTTAAAAAAGGCAAGGAAAAAAGCCAGATGAACTATGGTCTAAAACCAGCATTTCCTGTGCTCTGTCACGCTGATTTTATTGTTATACCGGAAAAGATTTTGCTCTCGGGAAACAAAATCCCCATCGTTAAACCGGGAATATCGTTAAACCGGAGTTCTGCCTCATACATTTTACTATAACTTTTGCCGGGGAAACAAATGTTTATCGTTGTACCGGGAATATCGTTAAACCGAAGATCGTTAAAGCGGGATTCCACTGTAGAAAGAGAGGCGTGTGTGTTAGACACACACACATGGACTTACAAACTCGTGTATACTCACCCTGCAAGTCTAGTCATCTCTCGTCCTGCTAACACTAATCGGCCAATGGCTTCCGCCATTCTTACCATCATACGTCCGGATAGATAATATTCCTGCAACGAACCAAACAAAGGAAGTTATATGAACGAAGGGCATCTTTTGATTGGACAAACAAGCCCTCTCATAATGAACCTGTCAACAATAAACCCAAGAGAGCTTGTTCTAGAATAAATAGAACCTTTAATCGTTTACATGTTATTCCACGAAAGACACAGCTCAAGAAACAAAGAAAGTACACTCAACAAGTGACCTGCGTTATGAAACATAAAAAGTGTGTACTAATGTGTGGGCGCTTTGCTCAGTCGGTAAGAGTTCTGCCACGCGCGAGGCCAGGATTTCGATCCCCGACCTTGCCATGTGTTGAACATTTGTGAGGCCTTCTTTCACCATACCATCCGTGGGCAGGGACGTTAAGCCGTTGGTCTAGTCTCCTGAACAATATCCAGGGAAAATAAAAAACATAAACATTTATGTCTACAAGAAGAGGGAACAAGCTTGTGAACCGGCATTTGATAGGTTTAACAGAGACGTCTCAACTAGTGTCCAGAGTGTCAATACAGTATTATGGTCATAATTCCGCCTCGTTAAAAATTTATAGTAAAATAGGTAAAGAATAGTATTTGTGATCTTTAAAACTTAACGTTTTCGATCTTAACAGATCATCTTCAGAGTTAAAACTGTTTTAAGTTTTCAGTTTTAACTCTGAAGAT